>JBBPTF010000135.1:0-26627 GCA_038094015.1 Phylloporus cf. gajari | reverse complement strand
ATTCAGTTATTAAAATGTCACAATCCTCAGTGAATCCATCAGAAGAACATCTGATGAGAAGTATGCAGATAGTTCAATATTTGGCCCACTCCAAGAATCTGTGTATCAAATATACCAGAGAAGGAAACCAAACAGGACTAATCATCTATTCTGACACAGATTGGGCAGGTGACATAGAAACATCCAGAGTATTACAGCATAACAGAATGTGCCTGTTATGATTTCTTTTTCCTTTTGCTTAGTCATATGAATTCTGGACAATATTTCCTTTCCTATGATTACTCATCCCTTCCTAGTCATTGACCCGATGACTCATTATTGCTTCCTAATCATAGTCATTCCATCATCTTCTTAGACATTCCATGCGATTCCATTGCATTCTATTTAGTCATCTCATTGACCAATTCTGTGTATGATTAGTTCTTTCATATTCTGTTGGTTTCTATACCTTGGGTATATAAACCTTCATCTCCTTTTTTCTCTTCTTTTCCTTAAGCTAGTTCTCCTTAGAGTTACCACTTATACCTCTATACTAGCAATCCATTTGATCTTCCCTTCATTGACCCTTGTCTCTTTGAGCCTCTGCCTATGCTCTGAATGGGTAGTTTGTTCTTCGAACCTCTAGTCTCTAGGTACCCAGTTCACCATCTTGTGAACAGTACCTTGCCTTTTTTTTTTAAATCCTTTTATTGTCCATGTTGGAGCTACTGCTCTATGTAGGACATCTGAATGTAGACCTAGCTATAAAAGTATAGTAGCCCTCAGTAAGAAAAATGTCCTTGGGACAATGAGAGTAGGCCAAAGAAATTCAGTGAGGGGTGGGTTGTATTACTATGAGGCTTTGTGGGTGAGCAATGGCATATTCTCTCATAGAGGTCATGGGCCAGGTGGAATGTATGGGAGGTTAGCATAATATACTGTGGCCGGGTTCTGCATGAGAGTGAGAGGATATCTAGGAAGCAAATTAGACAGCAGCAACAAAACCTGTCTGCCTGCCCTTCCTCCTTTCTGGTGACTTGGTCTTAATATGAGGGGGCCTTGGGGTGTTTGGGGTTAGGCAAGGTGTGAGTGAGCCTTAACAGGGGGGGTAGGGTGATAGAAAGGGGGGGGGAGGTATCGTCAGAGTCTGAATTGGAGTCACTTTCATCGCTGTCATCAGTATGGGTGGGGGGGTGTTTGAGTATGGCATCCTCAACTATGGGGGGCCTCTGATGACTCCAGGTGCACATGGGGATGGATAGTGTTATATCAACCCTGTCAGAGTCCTGTAGGGTAGGGGAGGTGGATGCAATGAGGTCACCACTGGAGTTGATGTCAATATAGAGAGGGGGGGCAGCCACCCATCGGGATTCAATGAGCTGCTGAACATTGTCAGGGACAAAGCGCTTGAGGACAACCATTATCTCCTTGTTTGTGGCTTGGGACAACCATAGAGGGCAGTTGGGGTGGTCCAAGATGCCCTGCAGCCAGGGATGATTGGGTGGGGCAATGCCAGAGCCAGTGCTGGAGATTGAAAGGTTGGGGGAAGGGGGGTTGTAAGTGGTGGTGTGTGCTTCAGCAATAGGTGCTGCTCTCATGGTTGTGGGAGTCCATGGCTGGGATCCAGGAGGTGAGGGAAAGAATGACTCATGTGGATGGGTGCGAAGCTTCTTAACAATCTTTCTGAGCTCAGATACTTCCTTGCGGAGTTTCTCCAACTCTGTCCTGGTGGCATATGTAGGCTGTTTAGATGGGGGGGCCTGAGTAGTGGTGGTTTTGCCCTGAGTGGGGGGAGGAAGAGGGGGATGGGAGGGGGGTCCTCTCAGGTGCACCAGCATGTTATTCTGATACAGCTGCAAGATGGGGGGATGAACCTTTCTAGTCTCAGGATGGAGGGATTGTGGCGACAGGTGAACCTTGAAAGAGTGGAACACCAAGACTATCCACTGTATGGCTTTGAGGCTCCCCTTTGAGCATGCAATGAGGACAGAGGGGTGTGATGAGAGCTCAGAGCCGTCCTTCATAAGGGTCTATTGGGGGGGTGTGCTACTAGATACTTCTGCACATATGCCAGTAGGGCAGGGGGGGAGAAGTTGGTGTGGAAAGTGCCTTTAGAGAAGGCATGCCAGCGTCTGCCAATCTGTGAGAGTGGGACACAGCAGGGGGATGAGGGGGAGCATGTATGCTTATTGGATGGAGGTTTATTCCCATGGGGGGATGGTGGTGGTTGCTGAACAAGAGACATCAGTATCTTGCCTGATAGATCTTTAGTCTTTCAGTAAACCTTGTCCTAGTCAACTATCTGTCCTCTGGCCATCTTAAAACCAGCTAACTACCATTATCTGGTCATTGATAGTCCTAGTCACCTAACCATTGCCTAGTGACTCTGCAATGCCTTACCACCATCCAGTTCTATGAACCTCTAGTTCTAGTATAAACTTTCTGAGGCTATACTTTGCCCTACCCAGACTAAGCATAACAATGCCAAGCAAATACAATGGATAAGGAATTTATTTGAAGAACTAAAAATTCCAATCAACCACACACTCCTATGCACTGATAATCAAGGAGCTATATTTATAGCTTCTAATCCAGTTCAGGAAGGAAGAATGAAACATATTTATATTCCTCAACACTATATTTGTAAAGCTGTAGAATTTGGAGAAGTTGAACTCTTCTATGTTCCCTCCAATCAGCAATTTGCAGATATTTTTACAAAGAACTTAGGAAAGATAAAGTTCTTACAGGGACGTGACAGTCTCACCTTTACAAGGTTCCAAACATGAACAGTGAGGAGGAGTGTTGAGACTGATACTTATGATATCAGTCAGACATCAGTCAATATCAATCAGATGCTGGATTGTGCTTATCTTCTTATCTATCTTATCTTTCTAGTAAGCATGATTACACATGATCCTATCTAAACGGGTCATTACGTTTACTGTATTACACTGCTCATGTTTTGCTATTGGCTATTACTAATAGTACAATAAGAGAGTTTACTGTCATTGGCTACTCTTTGTTCTATGTATATAGAACTACCATACAGATACAAACAACATGTACTGTATATAAGGAGGAGCTCCCACCTAGTCACTCCTCTAATAGAATCTCCATCTCCATTCTCTTGTACTGCTCTATGTTTACACTAAGCATTACTACTCTACCTATCCACTTGATTACTGCCTCAAGTCTCTTACTAAGTGAGTATTCCCTCTTAGCTCATTCCTCTACTGTTTGGAGTATATCTCTGAAACACCAATCTCTCAATAGGCTCAACAGCACCCACCCTCCACCATGTCAACAAGCCCAATGACTCAATTGCCACACAATAGGACAACTAGCCAGTCAACCAGGGCACTTGTGACCCCATACTTCCCAACCTGTCAAATGGCCCCATGGCCCTTCCAACCCCACTGCCCACTGCCTTCATGCTCTCTCAACATGTCAACAAGCCCAACAGTTTGCCACCACAACATCCACAACTCAAAGAAGGGATGCAACAACCAAATGATGACAATGACTTGCCCAACCATGAGTCTAGAGACAATGGCAAGACAAGGGCACAGCATCATCACTGCCCTAGTGTCATCAATGACACCAGGACAATGGTGTGGAGATGATATCATCATCATCATTGCATGCCCAACCATGCACCTAGAGACAACAGCAATGACCAGGATGACCCAATGTGACTGGTCATCCAATGACACAGCAGCAGCAATGATGGTGCGCATCCAGTACATGATGATGGTGCAATGTCATCAATGGCCCACTGCCATCAATGACACAATGACAACATCATGTGCAACCACACCCACACCTTCACCCAGAAGGCATAAGACAGTCACCACCACCACCCAGAGGACACAACAACAATGACACAGCATCATCAATGGCTCAGCACCATTGATGATATCACAATGACAATACTGTGTGCAACCCCAGCTCAGGGATGATAGCAACTGCAACAAGGGGTACATGGCAAGGGCGATACATGTACAGCTACACCTGCATGGAGGGACATGATGACAGTACATTCCAACTGTGTACAAGGTGACATGGGTGACGACACCAGTTTGTCCAATCAGTCTGTCACCTCATATCTTCCCATGACATTGAGCTGTGGGCTCGTTTGGTGCACTGCATGATAGGATGAGGACAATGATGCCCAGTAGTTGGTAGTACTGTGTCTGTAGTATGTACTTTACAAATACATAGTTTTTTTTCTATCATCCGAGTGATCTAGTACAAGCAAAAAAAAAAAGATCTGGTGTACTTGGTTGTAGCACTCTGTCCAATCCGTGGTTTCTGTGTCACCTCTGTTGGCTACAGTTGTCTATGGCACTGTGGGTGCTATGATGACTCTGTGATGACCTGTCACAGAGCTGCACAGGGGGGGACCTTGCTGTGATGCTGTTAAGTCTGGGTCGACTCCTAAGGGGAACTCCAAAACTTTGGAGTTCTGGATGGATGGGACGTTGGCTTCACCTTATGTGGTGTGCCCTTGTCAAAGTCCTGTCCCATATTTGGGTAGAGGTCAGAGGTAATCAGAGGAGAGTACTTAAGTACTCAAGTGAGAGGAAGGAGTAGAGACTAATTTAATATTTGAACTGAAGTGTACAGAGCTCAGAGTTACAGTTTATATACTAAGTCCTATGTGGAGATTACTAAGGAGAACATTACAATTTCCTAGGTATTGGTAAGAAGATGAGTAAGGAGATCAGAGGAATTGAACTCTGAGGCTATGCCCCAGTCATAGAGAAAACCGGATACTGCACACCCTTGCTGAGTCAGGGTGCTATAAATGAGTAAACAAGGATAACAGAAAAGGAATCTATACTATAATAGGAAAGTCCAATAGCTCCAGATCATGTTCTCTAGGAGAATGCATTGGAGATTGTAAGAAAAGTGGAACAGAGTTAGGAGTTGTACTTAATGAAAAACTTGGGATATGACAGTATCCCCCTTTTAGGCCTGAACCCCTCATGTGAGGCCAAGGAGTGGAGGGTGGCAGAGGAACGGAGGGTGGTGGAGGAGCTCGCAAGGCAAAAGGTGCATGACTACATTCTATGCTGCAGACTTGGGCTGACCAGAGTTAGACAGAGGAGGTCCGCCATCAGCAGTTGGTGGCCCAAGGCAAGAAGAGGGCCCTAGAGTGTCCGGAGTGCAAGCAATGCACGAATCTCAGTCTTGAGTGTGAGCTCAGGACCAGGAAGTCCAAGTCTTGTGTTGCCTGCCAGCAGGGCAAACAGAAGTGTGAGCAACCCAGCGAGGAGAAGCCTGAGCACAAGAAGAAGAAGGCACGAACGGAGGAGAGCCTGTCGGAGGTCACAGGTCCGAGCAAGTTTTAGAGAGGGGCAAAGGAGATGGAGAGTAACAACAACAGTGAGGTAGTGGACCCCAAGGGGGCCAATGCCTCTGCTGTAGCCATTGGAGATGGCTTTGATCAACTGGACTGTCGACTCTGGGTCCAGAACAACCTCCTCCGGGAGCTGTTGTTGCTGAGGAACGATGAGATGGTGATTCGGTGGGACAGAGTGAGGATGAGGAACAAGGAGATGGAGCTCTGATGAGAGGAGCTCTCCCTCAAACAGAAGGAGCTCAAACTGCTCCAATGAAGGGTAGAGGTGAAGTACAGGAAGATAAAGAAGCAGGCAGAGGTGGGAGTGGGGGGTCAGCCTGCAGTGGAAGAGGGGGCAGAGAGAACAGTGGAGAAGGAGGTGGAACAAGAGAAGGTCCCAGAGAAGGAGAAAGGGGTCGACAATGAGGAGGGAGAGAAGGAGGAGAGCAATGGGCCAGAGGGTGAAGGGAATGCAGACAGGGACGATGTGGAGATGGGTTCATAAGTAGTCCATCACCTCCAGTAGATAGTTTTGAATGTAACTGTTTTATTTATCCGGAGTTGGTAAGAAATGATGACCAGAGTAAGCAGAGATTGATAGAGACTTAAACAGAATTAGCTCCTTCAGTTGTGGTAGGGTTGAGCACAGCCACAGCCACAGCCACAGCCACCTCTATGTGGTCTACTACTCTATCCCTGGCTAGTAACCAGCAGCTATAGATCCAGCAGAAAATTAGGACCAGACTGAGAGAAACGCATATGAATGTAATTACCAAGACTGTAGTATGTTGAGTAGTGGTAAGGGTAGAGTCCATAACGCTTCTTTTGCTAGTGGTATGATGGAGGTGATTGTTGTGGGAGAGAAACAAGAGCTAAATGTTTAAATAGTGGTTTTTATCTAGTAAAGCGGTATATAAGTGGGGCTTTGTTCATAGGGCATAAACATGTAATGAGAATCAGGGTTGTTCCTGAACAGGGACAGGCCCTGGTTTCTCCAGATATTGGAGATGGAAGTCCTAGACTAGCTTAGAGGCATGTCCTAACTCAGTAGCTAGTAGCCAGGATGTTTCTTTGTCGGTCCCTTCATATCTGGACCATTAGACTAGGTAGAGGAGTTTACAGTTGCATCAGTGACAGCCTATCTTAGAGTCAAGGATCTCAGAGATCTCGTACTCTGATTCGCTGTTGACTTCGATTGGAGGGGGTAGAGTTTGCATGCAGTTAGGGATGACATTGGGTACTGCTGGTTCTAATTGGGATATGTGGAACACCGGATGTACAGACTTCATGGTGTCAGGTAGTCGGAGTGTATAGGAGTGGGTTCCTGGCTTTGCAATGACCGTGTACAGACCAAGGTTCTTTTCAGAGAGCTTCTTGGATGGGCGAGTGGAGTGAAAGTACTTTGCCTTTGCAAAGACTTGGTCTCCTATTTGAATGTCCGGTACTGGACTTCATTTGGCATCAGCAGGGCCTTGGTAATGTTTCTGGGCAGCAGCCATTTCTTCTCAAAGGAATTCATGGAGGGAATCTAAGTCGATGGGGTACTCGCAAGCTCGTTTGGAGGTGAGGTCCCTTTCAGGATGGATGGAGATGTTGGGGTGATAGCCCTTGTTGGTGAAGAACGGAGATACTCCTGTAGTAGTGTTCAGAGCATTATTGTAGGCAAACTCTGCAAAGGGCAGGAGTTTGGACCAGTTGTCTTGCTGGTAGTTACAGTAGATGCACAAGTACTGTTCTAATGTTTGGTTCATTTGCTTAGTTTGACCATCCTCCTCTGGGTGATAACCGGAGGTGAAGTGGAGTCAGATGTCAAGGGCTTTGCCAAGAGACCTAAAGAAGTGCAAGACAAACTCAGAGCCTCAGTCGGAGGTGATGTGGGAGGGAACTCCATGCTTGGAGAAGACGTGAAGTAGGAAGAGTTTGGCTAACTCCAGGGAGGTGATGGTATCATGTGTCAGGATAAATACACATTGCTTTGAGAGTCAATCTACTATGACTAGGATAGAGGTAAAACCAGAGGACAGAGGGAGTTGTTTGATGAAGTCCATGGTGATGGAGTTCCATGGCTTCTCAGGGATGGGGAGTTGCTTGAGGAGTCCATAGGGCTTATGTCTAGGAACTTTTACTCTAGCACAGGATGTGCAGGAGGAGATATAGTCCTTTATGAAGGTTCAGACCCCTGGCCAAGTATATTCTCATTGAACAAGCTCTAATGTCCAGTTTTGTCTGAAATATACTGAGAGTGGGTGGTTGTGTTTGTATCGGAGGACTCGAAGATGAAGATCATTTACATCAGGGACATAGATATGGTTATCTAGTCAGAGGAAACTTTCAGAGTCAACTGACCAATGGGAGTCAGGGGCTTCAGAAGCAGACATGTGAATGCTAGCCAGAGGATCACTAGACATAGATGTGGTTGTCTAGTCAGAGGAAACCTTCAGAGTCAACTGACCAATGGGAGTCAGGGGCTTCAGGAGCAGACATGTGAATGCTAGCCAGAGGATCGCTAGGGAGTTGCTAAGAATGTGGCTCAGAGGGACGACGTGAGCTGCTCCTGGGTAAAGACTGGGCAGAAATTGTGAGGGTTGATGTGAGCATAGTTCTTATCCCCCTCTTTGGGATAGATGTCCCATTGGCAAGTGAGGGCATCAGGCTTAGCTTTGAGGCATCTGGGGTGAAAACGGATGATCATATTGAACTGGGAGAGGAACTCTGACCACCGAGCCTGCTGGTGAGTCAGGAGTTTAATCATTGCAAAGTACTCAAGGTTCTTGTGGTTGGTGATGACGTTGATCAGGGTGCCAGCCCCTTCTAGATAGTGATGCCAAGTCTGAAAGGACTTGTGGATGGCAAGGAGCTCTTTATCATGAGTGTCATAGTTTAGCTTCAGGGTGGATAAAGTCTGAGAGTAGAAAGCCACAGGGCAGACTTTGTCATCCGGGCAACAGATGGAGAGGATGTCAGCAATAGCATAGTCAGAGACATCAGTCTCAATGATCAGCAGAGCATCAGGCATCCAGTGCATCAGAATGGGGGCAGAGGTAAAAGTGTCCTTGAGGGCCTGAAAGGCCGAGTGACAGGAGTCGTTAAAGGACCATGGAGTTCCTTTGTGAGTAAGGTGAGTTAAAGGAACAATAATGTCAGAGTAGTTGTGGATGAAATGCCAGTAGAAATTGGCAAATCCCAGGAAGGACTGGACATTCTTAACTTTACAAGGTTTGGGCCACTCCTGGATGGACTTGACCTTCTCCGGCAACATGGTAAGTCCAGAGGGTAAGAGCTGGTAACCCAAGTACTCAGTGGAGTCGGTGTGGAACTCACACTTTTCAGGCTTTGCATAAAGTCCATGCATGTGGAGCCTATGAAGGACCTCATGGATGTGCTCCTTGTGGGAGGCCATATCAGCAGAGTAGATAAGGATGTCATCCAGGTAGACTATAATGCAAACATCCAGGAGATTGGCGAAGATTGTGTTGACAAACCACTGAAATGCTGCTGGGGCATTCATAAGTCCAAACAGCATCACCAACCATTCGTAGGAGCCATAGCAAGTACAAAAGGATGTCTTCCATTTGTCTCTTTTGGTAATACAGACCAGATGATAAGTATGCCGGAGGTCAATTTTAGAGTAGATCTTTGCTTGGCTCAGAGTGTCAAGGAGGTCAGAGATGCAGAGAAGTGGGTAGCGGTCTTTCTTCATGATCTTGTTGAGTCCTCTGAAGTCAATGCAGAGTCGGAGAGAACCATCCTTTTTGTGGATGAAGAGGACCAGAGTAGCATGGGAGGAAGAGGAGGGTTGGATAAATCCGATGGAGAGATGTTCATTGAGGAACGCTTGGAGGGACTCAAGTTCAGAGGGAGAAAGGGAGTAGATGGTACCCAGCAGAGGGCTGGCTCCTTCTTTGAGTTCAATCTTGAGGTCATGCTCACGATGGGGTGCTAGGGTGTCAGCCCTTTGCTTACTGAAAACATCAGCGAAGTCATGATACTCCAGAGAGGTCGATCTTTTCTGGCTCAGAAGAGGTGGAGCGTAGATGGGTATCTTGAGGATGGAGTTGTAGGCTATACTGCTCGGAACCTTCTAGGCAACAGGCCAGAGCAAACACAGGTGTGCTTACTAGTGCAATATGGGGAGCCTTGCAGTCAGAGAAACTCAGTGGATCAGGAGATGGAGTTTCAGCCTTGACCAGAGGGGTTGGAGGCTGCAGAGGAGAGCTTGGCTTTGTTGGCATGGACTGCTCAGGTGAACAGAAAGAGATACTGCTTGAAACCCAATCAATCAATGGATTGTAGCAGGTGAGCCAGTTGTGTCTGAGTATAAGAGAGCAGGAGCCATCCAATGGAGTGATATAAAATGTCATTGGAGTGATATCACCGGTTTTGAAACAGACATGGAGGTTGATTGCTCAAGTAATGGTGGAGTTTGAGGTTCTATCAAAGAGTTGGAGTTGGAGTGGAGGAATGGGGTAAGTTGAAAGATTATGTTCATTAACAAATGCCGTATCTATAAAACAATCAGAGGAGCCAGAATCTATGAGAGCAAGAAATGGGACAATAGAGTAAGAAGCTAAAGATATGGAGGGCATAAGGGACTTGGGATCAGAGAGAGCGGACACATTGAGTCTGATCTCCTTGAGTGCATGGTCAGGTTCAACATGACCTCCTACCTGTGTGGAGTCATGGAGGTCACTGATTATTTTTTTGTCTCCAAGGAGACCTCCGGTTGGGTTTCCAGAGCCTTGGTAGATGCAGTGTGAGCTTTGGATGCTCTAGAGGTGGACTTAGGGCATTCCTTGGCCATATGTCCACTACTTCCACAGAACATGCAAAGTTTATTGTCAAAGTACCTTTTGCACTCTGTGGCAGTGAGTTTACTGTCGCTCCCTAATTTGGAGGAGAGGTTGGGCTTTGGAGTTGTGGGGGTGGCTTTTCCCTTGGACTCCTTGGAGTCCCTGGAGTCTTTTGAGCCACCAGAGCTAGGTGTGAAGGAGGACAAGGCAGAAGGCTTGTCAGAGTTCTTCAAGGAGGAGGTTGTAGGCTTGGCCTGGCGATTGACCTTGGACTTGCATTCCCAGTATCAAGCATCTATAGCGTGGGCAAGGGTGCGGAGCCCTTCTATTGTTGGAGATTTGCCAACATGAGAGATTTTGTCCTTGATATGGTCTGGCAGACCATTATAGAAATGATGCCGGAGGGCATCTCCTCCATAGCCTTGGACTTGAGAGGTGAGGCAAATGAACTCCACAATGTACTTATTTATGCACTGTCCATCCTTCATTGACACATGATCTAATTGATGCTCAGCATCTCCTACTGGATCATGTGGACCAAAGTTCATCTGGAGTTCCTTGACAAACTCCTTGTAGCTGTCCATCCAGATCAGATGGAGGTCCATATCTACCATTTCTAGGAGATCAGGCTTGAACCATTCGAGGGCAATCCCCTTTAGGTATGATTGGGCAAAAGTGACTTTTGCTCAGTCCAATACAAAGGCCCTGGGTCGGTCCTGGAAGTTTAACTTGCATTGCACGAGAAAGACTTGGAGTTTGCGAGGATCTGTGCCATCGAACTGGTCTGGTTCTCAGACTTTTGTTTATTGACTAGACTCAGAGGTGGAGGGATGCCAGGAGGACTTGGCTAGATTTTCTATGGCATTAGCTAAGTGGGTGAGGGTGTCTTTGGGTACACAGGCTTCAGGGCTCATTGAGTAGCTATGGACTAGCTCATTGATGTTATCTTTGTCAGGGTCTCTAGGGTCATCTCCAGAGTTTTCCCCCAGGTCTACTTAGCCTTTGGGGGGTTCTCCTGCTGCCAGAGTTCTGTATATATTGTTTGAGTGACGACTGAGCAGAGTTGCTCTAATAGCAGGGGTCCTAGAGGGGATCAATGGGGGCAGAGATGAGGGTCTGCTGTAGAGTCCTACAGCGGAGATGGAATCATGTGGTTGCGGATGAGCTGTGAAACTAAAGCATATGGTGCTAGTATCTCTGAGAGGGATATCAAAGACAGATATACTGCCTCCTTTCAGAGTTGGGATTGAGCCAGCACAGAGAAGCTTTTGTGCTGCTAGCTTTGTCTTTGAGTGGGTATCCATGAGAACTTGTGACAAGTGGGAGTTTGAATATACTGTTAAGTCTGGGTCAACTCCTGAGGGGAACTCCGAAACTTCAGAGTTCTGGACGGATGGGACATTGGCTTCACCTTATGTGGTGTGCCCTTGTCAAAGTCCTGTCCTGTATTCGGGTCAGAGGTTGGAGATAATCAGAGAAGAGTACTTAAGTACTCGAGTGAGAGGCAGGAGTAGAGACTAATTTAATATTTGAACTGAAGTGTACAGAGCTCAGAGTTACAGTTTATATACTAAGTCCTATGTGGAGATTACTAAGGAGAACATTACAATTTCCTAGGTATTGGTAAGAAGATGAGTATGGAGATCAGAGGAATTGAACTCCGAGGCTATGCCCTGGTCATAGAGAAAACCAGATACTGCACACCCTTGCTGAGTCAGGGTGCTACAAACGAGTAAACAAGGATGACAGAAAAGGAATCTATACTATAATAGGAAAGTCCAATAGCTTCAGATCATGTTCTCTAGGAGAATGCATTGGAGATTGTAAGAAAAGTGAAATGGAGTTAGGAGTTGTACTTAGTGAAAAACTTGGGATATGACAGATGCTGTAAACACTGTAGCTGACTGCACAGCACTGTCCAGCTACCTTTGAATTTGCTGATGGTGAATGGATCATTACATTTACTGTATTACACTGCTCATGTTTTGCTATTGGCTATTACTAATAGTACAATAAAAGAGTTTACTGCCATTGGCTACTCTTTGTTCTATGTATATAGAACTACCATACAGATACAAACAACATGTACTGTATATAAGGAGGAGCTCCCACCTAGTTGCTCCTCTAACTGAATCTTTATCTCTGTTCTCTTGTATTGCTCTGTGTTTACACTAAGTATTACAACTCTACCTATAATACTTGATTACCACCTTAAGTCACCTACTAAGTGAGTATTCCCACTTAGCTCATTCCTCTACTGTTCAGAGTATATCTTCAAAAGGTTATGAGCCCTGTTGTCTAGACAAGGGAGTTTGTCTTTCACTAGCACTTCATGATGCCTCCCTTCATCTCATGTGCAGGAGATTTGTGGTGGTTACTGGATCTTCTCTTTTTATACACTCTGTTTATGAACTTGTGTAATGGCCTTGAATTGGCCGTTATGGTGGAGCTAATGGCTCATTGTCTCCTGTTCACTTTTGAACAAGGATTTTCTGTTTTCTGGAAATGTTTCAAGAGTTTAATCGTCATAGCTCATATTAAAAATCAAACCCATACTCATGAGCTTATGCTAACAGTGGCATCGAGTAGACTCATACCACCCTCAGTAAGTAACAGTGCTTCTGAGCCACAAACCCGAGGAACTCCATATTGAGACCCCAGTATCAAATCACTGCCCAAAGAACCTTCAGAGTGTTACAACTCACCTTGATCTGTGGGTGCGCTATACTTCATTTCCTCCCATTCATAATCATCACTCTCTTCTTTTTCTTCTATTGGTCATACGTTCTGACATAACCATGAACCCTATTTCATTTTACAATGACTTAGATCTCTTGACTCATCTGCAGTTATCGTTTCTTCCTCCATAACCTCATTTCACATCTGTTTCATCTTCATCTTTTGATACTGCACATTCCAGTGACTGCTGTAGACTGTGCTTGGCTGTACTGATGGTTCCCAAGGTGTTCTCCTTCCAACCTTCTGTTCTTACCACAAGGGATATATAAACCATCAGTAGTGTACCTGTAACTCTTAAGCTAGATCTCCTCAATCATACCTGATTAGTGGATAAATGTCTCTTCAGTCTGTCTGATTTGACTCTTGCTTCACTTTGAACTTGAACTTGCTGTCTTTTGAGGCTATGCCTTGGACCTACCTGGTACAAGCATAACACAGAATCCTGTGGAACCCGCTTCAAGAGAGGAGAATCCTACACCAGAACAGTTTGGTAGACCCCCATGGTACGAAACTTGTACTAGACCAATCAGAGAGACTCACCTGGTACCCCCAGGCATTCCTTTTGAAATCCCTTGTCCTATTTGCCAAGGTGTAATAGAATGAGGAGAAATCCACTGACATGGTGAGACAAATGTCATTAGATGAGGATCTAATGATGACTTACTTGACCACTAGTTTGTCCCCTTTGAATTCTTCAGAGCCATTAGAAATCCAGGACAACTGTCTATCTGCACTCCCATCTCTCTGTCAAATACTCCTATCATTCAAGCACTTGTTGAACCCCCTTGCTACTCTCAATTACATGCAGACCAACTCGTTAACCACTCCTCTCCCTATGACCTCCCCTCAGCACTGAGAACTATTCCTTGGACTACTCTTGGAGGATGAAAACGACTGTGCCTCAGGATCTATGGAGGAAGATAAAGCTCTTGCTTACCAAGAAGCAGCTGCACTCAGAAGCATCAGAGCAATCCTCACCATTGCAGCCAGGAGAACCCTCCAGTTCTGACTCAACCAGGAATAAGCCCCCACAATCAACCCCTCTGTCCTCACCCACTCTTCAGTACCTACCATCACTACAATTAGTGACGAGACTTGAAACCCTCCTACTTCAGGAGGAACCTCACAGAACAACAGAGGGGCTGTGTTACAACTCACTCTGATCTGTGGGCGCGCTTTACTTCGTTCAATTCCTATCATCATCATCGTACTATTCTTTTTCTTCTATTGGTCATATGTATTGACATAACGCGGACTCTATTTTCTTTTACGATGACTTAGATCTATTGACTCATCCGCAGTCATCATTTCATCCTCCATAGCCATCGTTTCATATTTGTTTCAGTTTTATCATTGATACTGCACATTCCTATGACTGCTGTGGACTGCGTTTGGCTGTACTGATGGTTTCCCAAGGTGTTCTCGTTCCACTCTTCCATTCCTACCACAGGGGATATATAAACCATCAGTAGCGTACTTGTAACCCTTAAGCTAGATCTCCTCAATCATACCTGATTTGTGGATAACCGTTCTGTCAGTTTGTCTGACTCAACTCTTGCTTCACTCGAACCCGAACTTGCTGTCTTTTAAGGCTACGTCTTGGACCTATCCAGTACATGTGTAACAGGCTGTTTGCCCAGTGGCTCTTGGACCCCCTGACCTTGGAGACTTTGAAAGCTCAAATTCAAATGGAGTGAGCCAGCTACAAGTCCCTGCAAGGACTGGCAGGGCTTGGTGGGACACTGCTCACAGATGTCAGGGGGGAGTTCTTTCAACAACTCCCCAATGGAGAGCTCATCCAGGTTTATCCTTGGGACCTGGATTGCTTCCTTCAAGTATGAGTCAAGGAGCAGAGGACCATCAGCTCGGTCCTAACCTGTCAAGAAGGCAAGGAGTTACTCTTTGCCCACTTCCATCAGCCATCTTGCCTCCAACCTCTTCATCAGCAACAAACAATAAAGAGGCAAGTGGAGGTGGAACATCTTCATCTCACAGAAGTGCTACTAGGGCTGACTTATCCCCAGTTGCACCATCAGATCGTCCAGGAGAAGATTCAATATTCTCCTTGGATGGTCTACCCTTTCTGGATTCAAGCATGTGAATCCAGGGTGAAACACTTGGTCTGTACACTTGCTTTAGAAGTCCAAGACTTCCAAGGTCGCAGGATGAACTCTAGTGGGAGTTACTCACTAGGGTAGGCGCAGCATAGGTGGTAGCCAAGTGTTTGAAGATAGCATTACTTAGTGTTGAACACTTAGTAAGTGAAAACAGAGAATGGAGATTCTGTTAGAGGAGCGTACATGAGGGAGCTCCTCCTTATATACAGTACAGGTTTGTTTGTACTTATGTATAGTAGTTCTAAATAGATAGAACAATAGTAGCCAATGGCAGTAAAGGCTCTTATCTGAGCCAATAGCATTAAAGATGCTTATCATACTAAAAGTACTAGTCAATAGCAAAACATGAGTAGTGTCAGTATCAGTCAGCATGAATAATAATGTATCAGTCATTATGATAAGGATGAGTAATGAATGAGAAATCATGATGATGTGAATGATAAGATAGAAGAGCTGACTGATATGGAATGTCTGATAAGATTGGATAAGATAAGACATTCTCAACACTTGCATACTGGACCAAGTCCATAGGCATGGCCTATGAGGGTGCCAGTTGGGCCTTTCCCACTGCATCTTACAAAGATACAGCTGATTATGTGGTGAGAGACCAAGGCCGGGAAATATTTCATTTGGACATTTTTCCTCAGTCATTTTCAAATCTTCTATTTATTAAGTCAAAGAACCCTAACTACATATCCAAAGACAAGGTATGGTTAGAGACTGCTGATGATGGATGGTACCAAGGAGAACCATCAGAGGAGTACAGAAGGAGAGTTGGGATGAAAGTCTAAAAGTGGAATGAGTGCTTTGATGCCCACTACTGGGCTTTGCTAAAGAAGCAAACACCCAGGATCTTTAAAAAACAATTGGTGATCAAAAAGCTAATTCTCAAACACACAGGCACTCCAACCAAAGATGACATCTACTTTAGCCTTACAGTACAAACAAAAAATCAAGGACATACTGAATACCTTTCCAGAGCTAATTGACTTGGAAAGAGATGTGCTGCAGAGCAAGGCAAAGAAAAACAAAGAACTCACAAACATATTTAGTCTTTATGATAGTATTCCTCTTCATCCTTTGTGGCCATTAGACAACTATCATGACAATTTACTATATGCAGAAGATTATGATGATATGAAAAAGTTTGTCTAATTAAATTGTTGGAATAATCTTTTTACCATAGACATTCCTTTCAAGTCAACTTCAAACAAAGTTTTGAAACACAAAAGAGATGGAAGGATTATAGAAATTAATAATCCCCATTACTTCAAATACCTACACTATAGGGCTTTTGAAAGACATTCTTCCAATTCTACTGTCTATACACCTTCTGCGAATCCTTCCCTTTGGCCACTGACAAAAAAGAATAGAAGAGAATACTGGGATGAACTAAAACCAACTGGTTTTAATAAAAAGGGATGATGAACCCTCCTTTGGTTAAAAACCAGAAGAAGGAGACCTAATTGGGTTCCACACCCTCAGGATTTTCCACTACCAGATTCTTTGGACAATGATGAAATACAAGAAGTACCATCTACTTTTAATCTGATATCTACTTTATACCAAAAATTGTTTGCTGAATATGGTCTTGCAGATGTCATCCAATTCTTCTAAATGGCTGCTATCAACGTTTCTTCCAATTTCAAACTCAATAACATCATCATCACATAGGTACCTGTTCTTAAAGGTCCCTCAAACTACCCCATATGGAGCATGTGTCTCCAATCCATTCTCCAATCCCTTTCTGTTTGGTCCTGGATTTCCAGGACAACCACTTTTGTCAGCACCATTCAAGGTGATAGAGAAAAGTGGGGCTCATTGATAAACAAGTATGTGGCATTATTTCCAACACTCTCAATGATGCATTTATTCATCATATGACATACAAATATGATGATGCTGTTGTTAAAGCCTCAGTATCAAAAGTGATCTGGGAGAGAATGCAAGCATTGTTTGCATCCTGAGGCTTGACTGGACAATTCCATTTGTTCCACCAAGCAAACTGGATTACTATTAATCTGAGAATGGCGAGTGAAGACATCAATCATGTCACTTCACTGTTTGATCCAATGAAAGATTCTGGTCTAGTTCTTCCTGACTCTTTCAAGGCTATGTTCCTTTTGGAACACCTTCCTGGAGATATGTATCAATTCTGCTCAACCATGGCTTTAACCACAGAGGTTGCTAATTTCATGGTCAATACAATTATGACCAAGATCTTAGCAGAAGTCTTGATGCTAGCATTGAGACATAATCTCAGAATCAGAATCTTGAACATGGAAGCAAATAAACCTTTGACTTCTCAACATGTGAGTACTACAAATAGAACCAATGTAATTCACAAGGGACTGCCTACTTATAATAAATGGTGTTCTTATAAGGCTAGCAGTTTGTGTCCAAACCAATCCTCTGGAAGTAGTGGTCTGAAAGGATGCACTAAGTACCCAAGGAGACCCACTTCTTTCAAAGATAAGAAAGAAGCTAGCCAAGCTGGTTTTGAGATAAGAAAGCAGAATAAAGGGAAGGGAAAAGCATCTGCTACCTATAAGGTAGACAGAGAACAAGGTTTTGTCCATGAAGTTATTATGAATAGCAAAACTGATGAATTAAATGAAGCAGAAGAAGCACATTGGAATGAGGACATGCCACCATGGCCTGAAACTCCCAAAGGAGTTATCCTCAACCTGGAAGAACCTCTGGAGAACATTGACACATGGGAGACAGGACACGAAGATTCAGGTATGGATGATGTTCATCACCCTTCCTTTTGACAGAGCTCCTCTTTCTAATTCTGATATGAAAGAAGAAGCAGGACCTTCTCAGATACCAATCAGAAATGATTGAGACACTACACCAAAACAAGAAGTTTCAAGACTGACCAAGAAGAGAAAAGGGAAAGAAAAAAAACAGACCATTTCTTTAGGAGGTTTAATTTCTCAATGAAATCATTTTAACAATAATGACTCTCTACATACAGCAAAGGTTCCATATACTTTGACCGAGGCCTTTCAAGCCTCCACTTTTAATACTACAGTCCATTGTAGTCCCTCTACACTGTTGTCAAACAGTGTAAATGGACAACAAAGAGCTTTGGTTGAAAGATCAAGTCATGAAGGAGTTGTTCCTCCTAGACTTTCTGTTCATATGAGACAAAGACTTGATTATTTAGATGATGATAGAACCACCTTCTATGATGAAGAGACTAATGAATACCTTTGCTATTATCTTGGAGATGAATCTCTAAAGAATGATTTCTCTAAGAATCACTGGATGATTGATAGTGGATGTACTCATCATCTATCTCCCTTTATAGATGATTTTGTGCATTTAGATTCATGATCTAAAAAGGCTGCAGTAACAAATGGAGATTCATCTCCATTATATGGACCAGGCACAGTTCTTATAAAACAAACAGATGGTACAATTGAACCTTCGATTGTTATATTAAAAGATGTTTGGTATGATCCACATATGGTAAACAGACTATTGACTGTTCCATTATTAACAGACCACGACTTTTGCTGTGAGATAACCTCAAAAGGATCCAGTATTTGGGACAAGAAAGGACATGAGGTGATTCAGGCAACTGCCTCATCACTCACTGACAACCTACATTGGTTTTAGTCAAATATGATTACTCTAATGATAGAATCTGTAACCTCTCTCACAGATCTCAATTCTTATCAAATCTGGCATTAGCGTTTCAGTCATACATCCAAAAATGCTTTAAGACATGCACACACAAATCTAACCAGAGTTCCTCAACTCCAAGACACTTCTGAGAGCATTCCTTGTGAAGGATGTTCGTTAGGTAAAATGCCTGACCATGCCTTTCCCAAGGAAAGATTTCACATTCCCTCTAGAAATTTTGTCTTTCCTAGATTCTTTATAAAGATATCTGCAAACTGTTGATTAAATGGAACATAGAACAGTTCTACCTTTTCAAATTCAACAGCTTCTCATATATAGTGTTGAGGAATGTGTATGTGTATTGTTCTTCCTTCTTGAACTGGGTTTGATGCAATGAAAATTGCACCTTGATTGTCTACATATAATAGTATGTATGATATTTTTATACCCAGTTCTCTGAGGAGATTTGAGATCCATTGGATCTGTTTAGCACATTCAGTCATTCCACAATACTTGGCTTCGGTGGATGAGAGTTGAACTCTCTTTTGTCTTCTTGATAACCAAGAAACAATTCCATTAGCCAGAAACATGGTATATCCTGTTGTGGATTGCAATGTTTGAATGTCATCAGCCCAATCTGTATCAGAGTATGCAACCAGACCAGTTTTATCTCCTTGACAATCATACTTGATGTCAAGGGTTTGTGTATGTGCAAGATATCTGACTATCCGTATTGCTCTCATTAGATGTTCTTCCATTGGATTAGAAGAAAATTATGACATTTTTATTATAGAGTATGCCAGATCTGATCTGGTTCCCAGCATAATATAGAGCAAGGAACCAATGACAGATTGATACTGGCTTCAAAGAGAAGCATTGATATCTTTATCATTAGGTCTTGAATCATATCTGGTTGGTAAAGGAACCAAAGTTTCCTTGCAATTCTCTAGATCAAAACATTTTACCACTTTTAAAATGTACACTAATTGATCTAGGATTAGGGTCTGCTTCTTGCAGTCTCTTGTAATCCTCAGGCCAAGGTATTCCTTGGCTTCTCCAAGATTACAGGATTCCCATTTCTTCATGAACTTCTTCTTGTGAGCGAAGACCTGTGAACAATTACTGCCCATGAAAAGTGCATTGTCAACCTAAATGATGATAACTATAATATCCTTGCCAATGAATTTAAAGTAAAGTCTTGAGTCCCAAACACAATGTTTGAACCTGATTTCAACAAGAGATTTGTTGAGCTGCTTGTTCCATTGAAGTGCAGCTTGCTTTAAACCATAAATAGCTTTCTTCAGCCGATAGACCTTTAACTCCTGTCCTTTCACTACAAATCCTTCTGGTTGTGTCATATAGATTTCTTTATTAAGTTTTCCAAAGAGAAAAATGGTCTTGACATCCAATGCTTTCATCTCCCAATCATTGAGAGTTGCCAGAGCAAGCAGGATTTGAACTGTTTCGAACCATGCAACTGGTGAAAACATGTCTTCATAATCTATTCTGAATACTTGAGTAAATCCTTTTGTAACAAATCTCGCCTTTACATGGATTCCAGGACAAATTGCATAAACCCATCTGCCTTTCACAGGTTTTCGTCCTTGTGGTAAATCTACCAGTTCCCAAACCTGTCTCTCTTCAAGGGAGGAAATCTCATTCTTCATAGCATCATTCCATTCTTTTTGTTCATCTTGAGGCAGTTTTGCAACATCTCAGAATTGTTTAGGAACAATACGTCCAGTTGATTGAACAGTGTGTGAAAGATGAGATCTAAACCATACATTGCTGTACAGGTTTTCCATATTGTCATCTTCTTCAGGAATATCCTTGATGACTGTAGATCTAATTCAGGTCCTTGTTATTTAATTCCAGGTTTAGTTGGAGTTAGATGGTGTTCTGAAGGAGATTGTTCTGGAGAAGAGAATTCTCATTCTAAATCTTCTCCAAAGTTCTCTTGTTTGGGTGATTCTCTTCTAGAAGGATAAGAATTTCTTCTAGAATGAGGTCCAGGTTGTTCTGGATCATTTCCATCACTATCTCCATTATCAAGCCAATTATATCCTTGATAAGGATCATGGTCAGGAGGTAGTGGAGGTGGTAAATTGTTTGGTCTTGCTGGTATTTGGAAATACTCATATTGATCTGGTGATCTTGCTCTAGGCAGATGATCTGATTCTTCATCAGATTGATGATCGTCAATCATTGGAATAGAGATAGGTCTATTGTCATGACTATTGGAACATTGGAGAAATCTTTCTTCATCAAAAGTGGCATTTGTTGATACAACTACCTGTTGTTTGGTTTTTGACCAAAAACACCATCCTTTAGTATTCTGTTCATATCCTATAAATGTCATTTCCTCAGACTTGGGTGACAATTTGTCAGGCCTTTGTTCGGGAGGAATAAAGACATAGGCTTTACAGCCAAAGACACAGAAGTAAGAAGCATCTGGTTTCTTTTCATCTCCCTTAAATATTTCAATAGGAGTTTTCCAATTATGATGACGCATTGGTTGCCTATTATAGATGTGGACTGCAGTTTCCATGGCGTCTTGTCAAGATGATTTAGGCAGACAAACATGATGGTGCATAATTTCCACCTTTTCTAGTATGGTTCAATTAAATCTCTCAGCTCTTCTATTTTGCTGAGGTGTATGAGGGACAGTAGTCTGATGAGTTATTCCTTTGGAAGTGAGGAACAATTGAAACTCTTGACTAGTGAATTCCCCCCCTTGGTCCAAATGGACAGAGACTAACTTGTGCCCCATGAAAGTTTTGGACCATGAAACCATATTAGAAAATGCCAAAATGTATCCAACTTGACCCGCAAGAAGGATAGTAAGGTGTAACCAGAATGGTCATCAATAAATGTGAGAATGTATTTCGCACATGATCTTGGTTCAGTTGGCATTGGGCCAACTAAATCAGTGTGAACCAGTTTAAGTGGGCAAGAAGCCCACTTCTTTGAACCTTTAAAGGATCTATCCAGCATCTTCCCAATAGAACACCCTTTGTAAGGTGAAATATTAGGAGAAGGAAATAATTTTGGAATGCCAGTAAGACTGGTATGAGTGTGACACAAAGCGTTACAAGAAGTGTGACCAAGGCATTGATCCCACAATTGCTCAGATTGGACATCCAACAGGGAAGTTACAGAGCCTATCACTGGAGTAATCTGAGAAGACTGAAACCAGTGAAGGTTGTTAGTGGGTGATGAGGCAGTTGCCCAAATCACTTCATGTCCTCCCTTGTTCCAAATACTGGATCCTGTATTAGAAATCTCACAGAAAAAGCCTTGGTTTGTTAATACTGGTATTGAGAGCAATTGGCTCATAGAATATGGTGCAAATCAAACATCTTTTAGTGTCACTATAGAGGGTGGAATAACTCCATCCACTTGTTTGACAAGTACAGTCCCAGGTCTGTACATTGGAAATGATTCTCCTGTCACAACTTTAGCATTGCAAACCTGTTCTCCTATATGGACAAAATCATCCAAATAAGGTGATATATGATCTGTACATCTGCTGTTAATCATTCAATGATTTTTGTTCCACTTTGCTTTCTCTTCAGCCTCTAGAGAATTTTCTCCTAGGTAGTAGCAAAGATATTTGTTGTTCTCTCTGTTATAGAAGGTTTCCCTATCTTCATCTATATAGTCTTGTCTCTGTCTCTGATGGACAGGAAGTCATGAAGGTAAAACACCTTCATGACTTGACGAAGATGTGTGTTGTTTGTTAGCTGTGCTTTCCAATGTAGCTGATGAGCTACACTCTCTATGAAAGTTATCATAGGATGAAGCAAGAAAAGCTTCAGAAGAAGTGTAAGGTAAAGGAGAAGGATTAAAGATAGAATCATGATTCTTATGATGATTTCTTGAAGAAATCAATCCTCCTAGTGAAACAACCTGTCTTTTCTCTTTCTTCTTTCTCTTCTTGGTTGGTCTCAAAGCTTCTTGCTTTGGAGTTGATTTTCAATCAATGATCAAATTCCAAGAAGGTTCAGCTCCTTCTTCCATTACAGAATTAGAAAGAGGAGCTTCTTCAAAAGGAAGGTTTAACTTCAATGGACGTACTTTCATCCTGGTTTCCTTCCTACCAGGTATTATAGTCGCTTCCAATGACTTCCTAGTGCTCCAATACTTCTGGCCACTCTGAGACACTCTCTGTCCAGTCCATCTCTTGTGCTTCATTTAAGTTATCAGTAATTTGTTCATCTCCAATTACATTATGAATAAAACCTTGTTCTCCTTCCATCAGATTGACTGCAGATGCCTTTCCTTTTCCTTTGTTCTGCTTCCTCATCTTGAACCCAGCACAGCTTTGTTCTTTCTTTGATTGGAAATAATTGGGTCTCCTTTGGAACTTAGCACAACCTTTCAGTCCTGTATTTCCAAAAGGTTGGTTCTGATTAGAACCTGAAGCCTTTTGTGTACACCATTTGTTAAATGAAGGGGGTCCCTTCCTTATCACATTGGTTTGGTTTGCAGAACTTACCAAATTTGGGTTCTGTGACATTGAAGTCACATTTGTCTCCACATTTGAAATGTGGGACTTGAGCCTATGTCTAGATGATAACATCGAGACCTCTGCCAAGATTTTGGTCATTATTGTATTGACTGTAAAGTTAGCCTGATCAGTAGTCAAAGCTACCATCAAGCAGAAAGTATACATTTCTGCTGGTAAACACTCAAGAATAAACATGGCTTTAAATAATTTGGGAAGATCTAGACTAGCATGAAGGATCTGGTCGAACAAAGAAGTGAGGTGGTTTATATCCTTGCTTGCTGTCCTTAGGTTTATATGAACCCAGTTGGCTTGGTGGAACAGGTGAAACTGTCCAGCCAATCCAGTAGATGTAAAAAGGGCTTGCAAGCAGTCCCATAAGGACTTTGCGGTAGATGCTTTAACAGCTGGATCTGCATAATCATAGCTAACATAGTGGAGAAAGGCATCACTGATAGAGTTGACAATTATGCCACAACCTCTTTTGTCAATGACTTCCCATTTGGGTTGGTCACCTTGAATGGTGCTGACCCATGTAATGGTGTCATCTACCCAACTCCAAACAGAGAGGGGACACACACTTTATATAGGATAGTTTGATGGACTCTTTAGGATGGGAACTCTAGCAATGATTGTATTGTCTGGCTTGAAATCAGTTGGAACATTAAGAGCGACCATTTAGACAAAATGGATGATATCTGCAAGACCATATTCAGCAAACAGGTCATTAGAGATGAAATCATAGATATTAAACAATGTGAAGGACACATTGTTCTTTCTCTTTATCTCCTGAGGTGGTAAGAACCTGATCTCATCATCAGATTCTGGAAGAGGAATCTGATGTAGTAAGAGAGAATCCAAATCTCTTTTTGCTTTCCAATAAAGGAATGCTCTCCGCTCCTTTTTGTTGAACCCTTTTGGCATCTGCAATTCCCATAGTTCCTTTCTTTCCTGTTTGGTTAGGCCAGTAGACTCAATTGGAAGTGAAGAATAGGTAAAAGGAGTTGAAATGTGCTTTTCCAGTACAGTAAAATTTAACTGTGGAAAATAATGTGTATTGTGAATTGTAATTGTCTCTTTGTTTTTAACAAAGGTAAGGGTTTTGTCTGCACAAATTTCAAATAGAATGGTGATATAATCATTCTAACAATTTAAACCTGCAAAATTTACAAACACATCCTCATATTCTCATGAATAAAAATGTTCATGAGAAGAGTCCAAAGGTCAGGAAAGAGGAACAGGAATGCTACCATAGATTCTAAGTATGTCTGTGAGTTCAGCATTGTTGTTCACCTTGCTCAGCAGCTCTTCTCTTTCCAAGGCAGTTAGCTCTGGAAAGGAATTCAGCTCTTCCTTGGTTATTGACCAAGGTGGCGAGGGCTGAATAGACATCATCTTCCACAGTAGTACCTACAGAGTCCAGGATTAGCTTCTTGATTGTTTTATGCTTCTTCCACATCTCAGGATACCAGTGTTTAAGCTTGGCCTGGCAATCTCTATCAAAAAGCTTGTTCCAGACTCTTATGTCCATTCTAACTCTCCACCCATACTTGTGAGTAGGTTCTCCCCTATTCCACCCTTCATCTGCCTTGTTTAGCCACAAGTCTTCATTGAAGATGATGTTAGGATTCTTTGATTGCATTAAATAAATATTTGCCCAAGAAGAAGGGAAAATGTCCTGGTGAAAAAGTGCCCAACCTTGATCTTTCACAACAAATCACTTATTCCCTTCATAAGATGCAGAGGGGAACACCCATCCAGCACCCTCATAGGCTTGGCCTATGGTCTCGTCCCAGTAGCTAAGAGTATATACTGAGCAACTGGCTCCAGACTCACAAGTCTGGATCTTGAAAGGGAAGACCATTCAAGGCAACCAAGGAATTATCTCCCTGGGAATTGCCAGCTGATGGTTTGGGTATACTGGGTGAATCTCCCAGTTGTGCACCAGTCATTGGGCTGACACTTCAACATCCCTTCTCTCCAGTCTCTGAAGATGAATCAGGACTAGGAGGGGGATCTCATAAAAACAGGCAAAGTGTGACTCATTGTCTTCTTGAAAGTGAAGGATGTATGGTGGGATCCTCTTGATGGAAAACCTGGCTTGCAGCAGGCAATCCATATCCCATACCCTCAGCTCTGTTCTTGCCAGAGGGAATTTGTACCACAAATACTCCTTTGCAGGCCTCTAGAGGAGCCCCCCCTAATGAGGCCAGGCGCCAGAGTTGGTTGTGCTCCACTGGTCAGATCAGAGCTGGATGATTGATCTCTAAGACTGGGAGATCCAGGAAAAATTGCAACTGGTTTGGGTATAGGAGGTGTTGTTGGTTGAGAAGGAGAGTGGGCAGTGGCTGGTTCAAGTCCTCCTGAGTGGGAGTTGGAGGATAGATCAGCTTTGGGGACGAAGGGAACTGATTCTCCTTGTCTGAGTCTCCACTGTCATTCTTATTGGGCAGCTGTGACAAGCCAGGTAAAAAGCCTGTTGTTGAGGACTCTGCATTCCTGGTCAAGATCCTTGTCAAGCTCCCCAGGACTGGAAGCTGCAGTCTCAACAACCCAAGGAACTGTGGTCAGAGGGGTTGGACAATTCCAGGCTGGCAAGGAGGTAAGTCCAGGTTCAATTCTGGGCCTACTCTAAAGATCATGTTGATCTCCTCCATTGTCATCTGGAAGGATGAGGTGATCAAGGTGTCATTCTGCATATCAGGGTGGTTGATTAAGGGCTTGGGAGAGTGGGTCTAATGGAGGTTGAATGGGAAGTCTGTTGGTAGCAAGATCTGCAGATCTAATGACTCTGTAATAGTCAAAGGGAACCAATTTGTGATCGATGAGATCATTTTATCCACATTGGACAACATCTGTCTCACCGTGATGGTGGATTTCTCCTATTTCGATTGCACCAAGGCAAGTAGGGCAGGGTACCTCAAATGGTACTCCTGGTGGTATAATGTTAGTTTGTCTCACTAGTCTCAGCACGTGTTCATACCAGGGAGGTCTATTAGCTCTTACTGATGAATGAGATCTCTCCTCTGATGAAGGAGGAGTGGGTTCGATCAGTTCTTGTCTTACCTCTTGAGGTGGAGATAGAGGTTCTCAAGAATGTACTTCTCAGGATAAAGATGGCAAAGTGCATGTTTGACTTACTGACGATTGATCTAAACATGAAAAGGCAATTGTCAGCATAAGCTTGTGTTTGTGAGTAGCAGTTTGAAGATGTGCTATCATGATCAAGGCCTTGGAAGCTCTCTGGAACAGAGTGAAACCACTCTGAAATGTGAACATAAGACAATTTGCCATTAGTTCCACCATAACCACTGCTCTTAACCCCTCATATACATCAGTAGAACAGCCTTCCACCATCCAGTACTGGACAGAACCTGACAGAATGTCCTAGCAAGGTACCAAACTGGCCAGAACTGGGGAAAAACTGGAGAAAAAATTCTGCCTATTGACCTGCCTCCAAATTTTAACCAATCAATATTTATATCATATTCAACCCACTGATATACTTTTTGAAGGCC
>JBBPTF010000134.1:5893-18508 GCA_038094015.1 Phylloporus cf. gajari | reverse complement strand
TTTGGCAGGCTTGCAACGGCAAGGATCTCTAATTGTTCGCGACGTGACACTAGGTATACATGGGTAAGTCAGGGTGTAAGTGACCATTCATGAGATTCTGGCATACTTGATTTCGAAATCTCTATAGATAAGCAAGCCAATGCAAGATGGGAGGGCCGGTCAACACGTAATTGCGACCACATGTCCACCAGTCCAAGACCGGAAGACGGAGATACTGCGTTCTCTAGAATAGCGGATGCACGAGCAAGGTTCTGGTGTGCAGGGGAATGGTTTTCGAGAGCTTTGAATATCAGCTTTGACAAAACTTGAATGCTTGAGTAATCGAACTCCTTCTGAGCGATGACTTGGCGAAGTTTTCTCGAAACGTTGAGAAAGTTGGTAGATTTTCCAATGTCCTGTAGCCAATATTGTAAGATAGTACAAAAAATGGGCCAGCATGCTCACAGATGTATAGGCACATGGACCAGAAAGTAGCCGTTCCAGTAGCATCTGCGATACTGTCTGCACCTCCGTCAACACCGATTGCAGTGGGTCAATCAGCTTTGACGAGTGTTTAACCAGCGCACTGGTCAAAGGACTATTTGACTGGGGACTGTCTTCGGTCTTATCTAGCAGGAGGGCGATGAAAAAGTCCACGATTTCAAGTTTCATTGCATGGCGCGAGAGGAACTCTTCCCGGTTTGTACAACAAGGACAAGGTGGATAAACCATGAAATCATCCATTGGCTACATGTACAAGCAAATTGAGTACATCGGTACGAAAAAGCGGGTATAAAACCGCTTGTCATAGGAACACTGACCAAGACATCGTCGAGTGGGCGCGAAATGATCTGAGATACTTCCTTTATTCTTGAGGCAAGTGTTTTCAGGACGCCGCCGAGGGCGGGATCTGCGAGCAGGGAACATAAGAGTTGGTTGGGTGATGAGACCTTGAGGTAGCGCTTGAAGATCCAGTGTAGAGATGTAGGAAAAGCCCTGATTGCAAAATGAACGAGCGCGCGCGACATTTGAAGATCAGAGACGTTTATAATTGGTGCATAGACAACGAGGGTGGACAAAGTCGAATCGTGATCGATACCCACAGATGGAAAATGCCCAGACAAGTTCGGTGTGCGTGCGGGAATTATTCCTCGACGTGCCTCTTCGTGTAACACGTAGCAAGATGTCGTCGTCGTCGCGCCAATGGGAAGACGAGAATGCGCGAGAATGCGGGACTGGTCCTCCTCAGTAAAGCAGCTCAGCAGAGAAACCTCCACACTGCGATTGCGCATCGCCCTAGATAGTTCGCCGTATTGAGGATCAACCGTCATGAGTAGACGGAAGTTCGGATGTGGCACCAATACCTGAACCTCGCCATTGACAACGCCTCGTTCAGTCAGCACTAAATTGCCATTTGGTTCGCAGAGAGAGTTGAGTCTATCAAGGACGGAAGGATTGCACATATTTGCGTCATCAAGAACAAGCCAGTGACCTTCCTTCATCGCACGTATCAATGGGCCATCGACCCATTCGAAACGACCTTTCGTCGACTTAGCTTGGGCCAAGTAACGGACTCTAGAATCCAATTCTCGCCGAGCTGCTACGAGGGATGAATCATCGACGTTGATCGCCAACAGCTCCGCCAGAAGTCCAGAAACAGCTTGCAAAACTGATGCGGGGGTTTTTCGACCAGTGATCAATTCACGTTGCACGACTGCTCGGTACTGGTATCTTGAGGTTATTCCACAGGCAGAACGCGTGAACTGCTCAGTAAGTTGAAGTGTCTCCTCCGCGACTGCCATGATTCGTGTTAAATGATCGATTTGTTCGAAGCCACCCAAGATATCCGTGGCGTCTGTCCCCTTGGAAATATGGACTTCGTCCAAATGGTTACCTGAAAGATTAGCAAGTGTTCTTATCAGATTTGTCTTACCACTGTTGCGAGAGCCAGTCACGACGACAAGCCAGGATCGCGAGAGGCATGTGCCGATGGCTTCAATCGCCGCAAGATGCACCTGTAGGACGTCAGAAGTTCTGTGAGATAAAGTCAAGTTGTATCTCTTTGTGCAATAGTAACCGATTTGTAGATGCGAGCTTGAGACGACTGGGTAAGGGTGAGGCACGCTCGGCGAGTCGTTGGTTGAGAAGACCTCGTCGAATATCGCCTGGGCGTATGCGCGGTCTTGCACATTCCTGAACCTGCTCAAGTAGACAATGCGGAGAAAGTGTCGCGGATGATCCATTGTATCGGATTCCCGTAGAAGTTCGCCCCATCGAACGATGTCACGAAGGTTGAATTCCCAAGGGCTCCCTTCCCGGCCGAAAGCTCGTTTGTGGACGACTTCTTGATTCAAATGGGCATTGAACGTGATCATGGCGGATAGGATTTGTTCGTCACATTCCTTGTACTGCTCCCGACAGACAACGAGCATATCATCAGGAGTGAGTTCCTCAACGTAAACCTTCGTGAAGCGATCAAGAAAGGACCTTGGAAGACCTTTCCTTCCGCCACCTTGGTGTAACGGATTTTGGGCGGCAAATATGCGAAACGAGGGGTGCCGGGTAAAGCTGCGTCCCAGCTCAGAAATGTAGATCGTGCCTCGGTGGTCCAATATCGCGTTCAAGCCTTCGAGGACTGTCTGAGGGGCTAGATTCATCTCGTCGAGAAGAACCCAGTGACCCCGTTGCAAGGCTTGAAGGAATTCTGCGTCTTTCCAGGCGAACTCTCCAGGTGCACCATTTTCTACGGGCAAGTCAGAGCCAAACAAATCTATCAAATCAGTTTGATCTGAAAGGTTGATACGACACAGGTGATAACCAGCGATCTTGGCCAGGGCAGTGATGAGCGATGTTTTTCCAACCCCAGGGCTACCTTCTAAGAGGATTGGCTTGTCGACTTGGCAGGCCCTGACCACTCGCAGGGCATTCTCATATGCAGTTGGCGCTCGCAGATTGAAATTGTGCACCGTGGATGTTGTCGGTCCCTTTGGAAGTGCAAAAGGACCAAGCTGAATGAAGCTTGAAGAGTTGATGGGCTGGGGAGATGTTTCCCGCGCATTACATGGAACAAGTGAGGACAACTCGCGAATAGCCTCACTTTTAATTTGTTGGAGGCTTTGCGGTGAATATGTCGCTGTTTGCGGCATTGAGCCGAGCCTATCTAGGAGTGTCATGTGAGCTCCGTGGTGCTAGGCTACGAATGAGCTCACAAATATCTGCAAACAACTGCCGACTCACGAATATCTCGCCCACAGGCATCGCATTTTCTCGGTTGGGAGTAAACACAGCATTCGAGAATGCAACCCAAGCCTAGCGAGGTGTGAGATGCACTATGAAAATTGTCTTTCAAGGTTGCTTACCAGCATGTCCCGTAACGTACAAACGGAACGATCGCCAACCCTCTCACACAGCCAACTAGTAAACTGTAGCATTGGCGCAGTGAACGCTTTCAGCGCATCATGGGTCCAGGAGTCCTCGATAATCATGCCAAGGTCGGAAGGATCGTCAACGAAGGGTACCCAAATCTCTGTGAAACGGTTTCTAAGGGCAGGGGATAGTTCCTTCTTTCCGTAGTCGCCCCCAGGGTTCATTGTTGCTAGAAGCTGGAAGGAGTCGGCGGCACGGACAGCGGGATATTCTCCATCGCTACCACCTCGCTCTGCAAGCACAATGATCCGATCGGATTCTAGCACACTGTTGAGCCTCTCAAGCACCGAGTCATCGGCTAAAGAGATCTCATCAAGTAAGAAGACATCCCCGCTCGCCATGGCCCGGATAAGAGAACCATCTTGCCATTCGAATAGGGATTCTGAAACGAGAAGGTTCCTCTGTGATGCCCGGAGAGCGGCCTCCATTGAGGGGTCAAGATTGGTCTTCAGCAGCGCGGAGATCTGGTCAATGATTCCCGAAGTGTTCACGGGCGCGTTTACGATACCGGCGCGAGCGAGGAGAGACAACGCATCACGAACAACATCCGAAGTTTTTCCACGATTGCGCATGGGTCGCAAGCCACCAATCAGGTCCGCCGTTTCCGTATTTTGGTGACAACTGATTGTGTGCAAGTGCTTGGATACGACTTCGGCATACAGTTGACAAACAGATGTTTTGCCAGAGCCGGTCTCTCCCACTAGTAACACTGGTTCGTTGAACCTCAAAGCCCTGGCCACTAAAATGAACAAGCGGCGCATGGCACGAGTCCACACAACTCGTTGAGATGAGGGCATAGGGCATCCGATGCGTGATTCGGCTTCTGGACCCAGCAAATTGTACAAAGATTTCTCGTCGATCTGAACCTTCATGACACCTTCTATCACCTCTTTGACCACGAGTTTGTCTTCAACGCGCCGAGCACGCTCTGCGAGAAGCATGTAGCCGTTTTCCGCGAGTTCTTGATAGCCTACAGCATCTCGGCCGGCCCACCTAAACAAATCTCGAAGGGTCGCAAAACCCTGTTTACTTTCGAAGACCCGCCCTGTCTGACGCCGCTTTTGCAATTCTCGGAAGACACTGACAATTTTTTGCCCATACGAGGGAGCAATTCGACAGCGTTGATACAAGATGGTTTCTAATTCTGCTTGTGGTACATCTTGAAAGTGTACTTCGAGGAAGCGATTACGAAAAGCGCGTGACAAAATCTTTCGACCGGCATACAGGCCCGGTGGATTCTGGGTGGCGAAGAGCATAAAGTGGGGATGAGGCCGGACAACTTCATGAGTTTCTGGGATGACCAATTCACGATTATCATCCAATAGTCGATTCAGGGCCTCAAGGACATCCGTGGGTGCAAGGTTCAGCTCATCTAAAACAATCCAATGGCCGCATCTAAGAGCGTGGACGAGAAGGCCATCCTTGAATACTAGCTTCCCAGTGGTTGGATCGGAAACATAGGACCCAATGTACTCCTGGATATCGGTATGTTCGTGGTTATTGATGCGAATAAATTGATGACCAGTTCGGCGGGCAAGATACTCCACAGCACTGGTTTTCCCACTGGATGTTGGACCTTCAATGAGCACGGGAAAACGACGAGTAAGAACGATGCGAGCAAGGTCAATCAACTTCTTTTCCACAGAAGGAGTCATGATGTAATCTTCTACTGGGTCGACTTGAAGTGAACCCTTCTCCAGGAAAAACGGACCAAATTTGACAAACTCGTCAGGAGAGCGAGAAGCGGGATGGGAAGGTTCCTTAGTCAACAAGGACTTAGGATTACGGACTCCAGAGAGGATATGTTTCTGAGCGAGATCAACAGCAAGGTCCGCACTGGGTCCATCAAGCACCATGGTGAATGCCATGAGGCAGCCCTCCCATAACGCCCGTCGCAGGCCGTACACGGGGGAGACGTCAGCCGCAAACGTTAGAGCCCGGGAAAGCGTCCGCATGCTGTAGTGAGGATGGTGATTGGACCCATCGGCCAACTGGCGATCCTCCGCCAATTGTTTAAGAGCGGTGTAGAAGTCGGCAATGTTCATAATAGCAGCTTTGTCACCAACTGCACAACGTCCAATATATTGATGAATGATGGTTAGTAGAGTTTCTCGATCAGTATCTGGCGATGGAACGTCAATTTCTGTGAACTTTGCTCTAATGTTGGGAGGAAGGTCCTTTTTCCCGACATCCGTCGCCGGGTTCATGCAAGCGAATAGACGGAAATCAGGATGCCGGGGAACTGTCTCCAAAGAGCCTTTCTCTGTTAAAGAAATGGATGCTGTCGGGCTACTAAGAAGCCCAGTGATGCACTCGAGCGTTTCGGAGGTCGCCAAGTTGATTTCATCGAGGAGTATCCTAATGATAGGTCAGATACAACCCAGTAAGTGGTCGCTATAAGTAGACATACCAATCACCCGAACGGAGTGCCTTGACGAGAGGGCCCTCCACAAAGTCAAAGGCAAATTTTCCCTCCCCCTGAACATGCAGTGCGTCGAACTCATCAACATCTCGTTGAAACTTATCCCAGGCTTCGGCAGATTGTTGAAGTGACGTCTGATCGAGCTTCCGCCGCTTCCTCGGGACATCGACTTCCGTCGACGCCACAGACAACTCCCTGAAAAAATTACTAGACGAAACTATTAATTGATTTTCAGCACTCACTGTGCGTCCTCATTGAATTTTGATTCAATCCTCCCCTTGGCAAGCCGCACCGACTCTTTCCAAAGAAGTACGGCTCTCTTCCATTTACCCTCCTGAATTGCTTTCCTCACGGATTCTTCAAATTTGACATTCTTCTTTCGGCTAAATGTATTTCCAAAGAGCTCTAAAAACACTGCATGAAGCACGGATGCAGGAACGCGGGCATCGATTGGCTTAAAGCCACCGAGTAGGTCAGAGGATTCTGTTTGGTGAGATAGGTTTAGGGAGATCAGGGGACGGCGTAGCAAATAAGCAAGATGAGTGATAACACTGGTCTTTCCTGTACCAGTCTCTCCAGTCAAGAGCACGGGTTCGCAAAGGGAAATGGCGGTGGCAATCCGTGACAAGAGGCGCACTGCAGGTTTGTGCATCGCAAAAGGGCGCATTCGATTGATGAGGACCTGCGGTTTTGAAGGCCAAGCGGGAAGACGTACGCGGCCGACCGCAACAGCAACAATATCACCGTTTCCATCTCTTTCCTCCTCGAACGAGGGGACTCGCCCACAGAGCACCCACTGACGACGCTCAAAATCAAGCCCGATATGATCAGCAATAAGGGCTGCAATCTGATCAGAGAGAGCTAGAGCTGGGGCCGTATAGGTACCGGCACCAAAGAAGACATCTCTGGCTTCGAGGAAAAGTTCCTCTCGGACAGCAAGGTTTGGCAAGAGTGAGGCGATAGGAACGATATCTTGATCAGAGGTCATGGCATTATTGGCCGAACAGACGACTGTCTGTACCCGGAGACAGTACTTTTCAAGCTCCTTCAGGCCAACGGCCCTCGTCGAAGCCGTTGTCCCTAGCCCTTGAACACCGGCCCAGATTCGTATGATTGCGTGTGCAAGCGGTTTCCCCAACATAGGGAACCGAGATTCGACGATCATTTTGATTTCATCCGATGATGGCGCATCGACCACTAGCTCTTGGAACTTGTGTGCCCCATAAAAAATGGGACTTGGAAAACTTCCGCTCGACGATGGGGTGACAGAACGTGTCGCGAAGACAGCGAAGTGTTCGGACGCCTTAACCTTTCCTCTATTCGGAACATCTATACACGCACGGTTGCCAATCCACGTGCCAGGGGCCAGAGACTCGACAAGAGGCTTAATGAGGCCCAGAACCTCCATACTAGCGCGATCAATATCCTTGAAGACCATCCATTTCCCTTCCCGCATAGCACGAACGAGTACGCCATCCTTCCATTCAAATGTTCCTTGTTGCGTCGGAGAGGATACGTATGATCCGAGCAGCGAACGAGGATCAAGGGATGTGTCGGCAAGATGAACAGTAACAATTTGATCGCTTCTGTCAGGGTATATCACAGAGGCAAGATGCGAGAGGAATAGTGACTTTCCAGACGAACGGGTGGACGTGATGAGGGTAGGTAAGCGGAGTGATGTAAACAGTGCAAGTGCCCTCAATGCTCTGATTGCTGAAGGTGTTGCAACAAGGTCTACAGAGGAAGGGAGGGAGGGGGAAGATTTGAGCATAAGAATGCCATGGATGTTGGCGGTCCACGGGCTGTGAAAGAGAACCTTAGAATGAAGCAAGAGACTCCTGCGACAAGAAGCCTTACGATAAGTGATCACTAGTCAAGGATTGAACCTTGTCAGCGTCGACGGAATAAAAGTCGGTCCCCGCAGCAATAGAGTCACGACCACGATGAACTCGCTCAAGTTCTAGTACGGGCATTAACCATCCGTCAATGGTGATTCGACTCCCGTCGATGCTTCGCCCATATGAAAGTAGACAGTCGGTCACACCAGGCGGACCAAGAACTCGCGCCTCGAGTTGGATACGTTCCACTTCGGCCATGCCCGTGCAAAGAGAATAACACCTGATTGCCAAGTATCTGACTGCAGAGTCGGAGTGAGGTGTTGTGAAGAGTGTTGATAAATGCGATACGGGCCATAGGAGGTCCCCGGGAAGCAAGCGGTTGGCTCGGAGTAAGCGATAGTAAGCAAGAAGTAAATCATGAAGATGGTGAGCATCTAGCATGACGATCGACGCGTTCTCCTCAACAAAACCTAGTGGCCCCTGCGAGAAGTATGGCCGACGCAAGAATGTAGACAACACCCTATAGGAAATTAAACAATCGAAAGTAAGTGTGAAACGGAGCGTACGGGTAAAGTTCTTCGTGGTTTTCTATTAAGAAGCACAAAGCGATGAATCTGTTTTCGAGGTCCTCCTGGTCGTGCAACCATCTGGCGCACAAGTCGATCAATAAGGGTCGAAAGAGATCGGATATCGTTACAGTGAGAGATGGGATTGCTAGCAAACGCGACAATATCGACAACAAAGTTTTTGGTGACGACGCGGGTGATATTTGACTCAAATAAGGGGAGTCTGGAGGCATGTGAGCAAGGAGAACTCGGGTCTGTTTTGACAGATTGATCGCAAGAGGATCTCTGTGTGCATCATGACCTGACATGATGGGCCGTCAAATTGAAGGGCACAGCGCGTCCGGTCCCAGAGTCGAAAAAAGTCAATCCAAGTCGCGGCTAGCCGAGCTCTAAGTATCGGCTCGCGCACGTGACTGCACAAAGGCTCTAGACAGATCGACTGATCTAGTTCGACATCACGAACTTTCCACCGCCAGAATGACAACGAATACCAAGGTACTAGACATTAGAGGCCGAAGTCTCAAGCTCAATGCCGCAGCGGATGTTGCACCACTCCTCGAGAGCCTTGACCCTGCATCCATCGAAGAAGTTCATCTGGGGGGCAATACCATCGGTATCGAAGCTGCGCAGGAGTTCGCCAAATTTTTGGAGAAGACACAGAACTTGAAGGTAACCTCTCTCATAATCCATCTTCGTTCACTAACTGTGAGCCAGGTCGCGAACTTTGCTGATATCTTCACTGGCCGTCTCATCTCCGAGATCCCAGACGCCCTTAAGGCTTTATGTGACGCTATTGAACCCAAATCAACACTCGTGGAAATAAATCTCAGTGACAATGCTTTCGGTGTTCGCTCTGTTGAACCGTTGCGCAATCTTCTGGAAAACAATCGTTTCGAGATCCTTCGGCTCAATAATAACGGTCTAGGACCAGAGGCAGGAACACTCATCGCAAACTGGCTGAAGAAATCAGCGGAATTGAGTAAAGAGAGAGGATTGACGTCGAACTTGAAGACGGTCATTTGCGGCAGGAATAGGCTCGAAAATGGATCTGCGCCTGCATGGGCAGATGCTTTTGCAGAACATGGAACGCTGGTGGAGGTCAGACTTCCACAGAACGCTATCTGGACTGATGGTATACAAGCACTAGCCGATGGACTATCCAAATGCCCAGACCTACGGCATCTCGATCTTCAGGACAATACGTTCATCAAGGATGGTTCAAAGGCTGCCGTAGATGCGTGGGCACGCGCCCTGCCAAAGTTGTCTGCTTTGGAAACCCTTAACTTGTCGGACTGTGTCTTATCAGAAGAGGAGGAGGATGAAGTTCCTCCACCCCTTCGAAAGCTTGCGGAGGGACCGAACAAGAACTTAGTAGCTCTGGTACTCCAGAACAACAACCTCAATGCGTCTACATTCAAGTTCTTCGCGAACTCGTTGGTCTCCTTGCCCAAGCTGAAGAAGCTTGAACTACAATGGAACGACGTCGACGAAGACTTGGAAGAAATTAACGCCATTCGAAAAATCATAAAGCAGCGTGGTGGTAAATTTTTAGTGGGTGAGGAAGAAGAAGAAGAAGAAGAAGAAGAAGAAGAAGAAAGGGGTGTTGAAAGAAAAGAGGTTAGAGAGGAAAATGAAGTGGCATCGTCTAAAGAGGCACGGAAATCTGAAGGGGATGTTGGCGCGCTGGCCGACGCTATAAGCAAAATCACTATTCATTGACATTCAACTAGTAGCTTTCCGTCATTATACGCAGTATCAAGGTCACATATACCAGATAATTCCCTGCTGCACAGCAGCAAGTCTCATGAACCATTAATGTGTGGAATGTCTAATTAGTGCATATGGGGACCGACGGAAATGTCAACGCATAGTGGTAGCCTCATACTCATGGTTAGTGCGTTTACACATACAACCTGAAGCCCCAGAACAAAAGGAACCTTCTGGCTACTTGGCCTTGCAAACCATCCACCTCCCATCCACCCCCTCCTTGGACCGAAGGTGCCCGTCCCGACACCTTTCTTGTACCCAATCATGAAAGCGCACGACAGTCGCTTCGGAACCAAAGCTGTCAAAGAACAGACGTTTCCCCAGCCACATCTGCGCCTCATCAGATGAGGTCAGCTCCCGGTAAGCATTTCGAACGACCATCCAGGCTTCATCGCGCGCTTTCAACCGGAGCCGAGAGACCAGCGCACGCAATGCAATCCGGGGTAACTCATGGCACCCCTTCGCGATAGTGACGTCCGAGGACGAAATCGGAGGTGATAAGGGAAGTATGTCCTCAAATGCATCAGGGTGCGACAGCGTTTCGAACTGAACGAAGTTTAGTGTGCGCAAGCTCCGAGCTAATGTTGAGATCCACGAGTAAGCAGCAGATGGTCGTTCGAGTAAGCTTGGAACGAGGCATTTGATTTGATTCAAGTAGGCTTGTTGGGATGGAAAAGACAGAACCAGTTGGTGAAGGAGCAGGATTAGGATAGTTGAACGACGGAATGGATGCGAGGCAGGAGTTCCTAGATAGAGATCTGGCACAAGACGGGACAAGATAGAAGTTGTTTGCACTGGCGAGTCAAAGACGACTGACAAACAAAGCGAGGTCTCATAGACTAGATCATCAGTTGATGATCGTTTGAGACGCGCTTCAAACATAAAACGGATCTACGGACCTTCCAGAGCGAAGCCATCCTTCCGGCCGGAAGCAAACAACCCCTCACGTAGCTTACCTGCCAAATTTTCAGCCGCCTAGCTAGCAGTTGAGCCTCTCCCACTCACGAAACAAAATCAATATGTTGTCCTGGCTGTCCTTTTGCTTCTGCACAGATCCGATTTGGGGCTTGTTAGGGGAACCAGCCTCGTACAGATCCCAGAAGTTTCTGAGCTACTACATATTGGTAAACGCAACTCGTCATAAGTTAAAACCTAAGATGCCACGTACTTTCTTTTCAATAAAGGCTCTGAACTCTTCTTGCACGGTCCATTCCTTCAACCTAGTTAATCCAATAAATTTACGAAAGAATACTATGATATAGTTGGGCTCACAGATCACCATCCTTTTCGAGGCCACTGCTACGGCTAACGGAGGCAATGAGCTCCATACGGCGATCATGATCCTCCGAGATTAGCTTGTTGCTTCCTCGTCCGCCACGTCCGCGTCCACTTTCAGGTCCGAGTCGACCACTTGCTCGCCCTCGCCCTCGTGACGACCTACGAGACGATCTCATGCAGTTCTGTGTACCTTCGGCGAAGAATTGCGGCCCAGGGGCCCAGCTCGATATACGGACTCTGAGGCTGACGCTGGGTCACATAAATCAGATTTGGGGGGCTCCTTGGACTCGTACCACCGCCATGGTGAGTTTTTCCCACGCCTTAAGGAGGCGGGCAAGGCCACCACAATGACAGACAACGTCTGGCCCCCCCGAAAAAAAACATTAACGAACCCTACTAATGACCATAATCCTAGACCCAGATTTTGTTACGTTACTCGATGTTGTCCGTACCTCGTCGACTGCTTGTGCCATCTTATCAGATTAGCCCATTCGGTCAAGTACTTAAGTACGGTGCTCTCAGGTTCATGAGCAGATCGCATAATTATCCCATGTCATTCAGGGTCGTTGAGCAATACGAACATTTATCTAAATTCCTCGGTAGCTAATATCAGGATCTAAGTATGCCAAAAAAGTCATCCAAGCTCGTTCGTTCTAGCCATAAAATATCGACCTAAAGCCATTCTCCCTTGTAAACCCACAAATAGATATTCTTGACAATGTGGATCACAAGAGCATACCCCGCAATTATAGCAAGCAAGTAGGTGTAAAACATCGGATGAGGAGGCGTCAGTTGTAAAGCCGAGTTGAGGTGGGGGATGTACGGGATTGCCATTGATATACAAGCCATCCCAAAAGTGACAAGGACCACCGGGAGAGATGCTCGCGATTGGAAGAAAGGAACTTTGCGGGTTCGAAGGAACTGAATGATGAAAAGCTTTTCGGAAATATTAGAATGCAACAAGCAAGGCATGTTTGGTTCAATACCTGAGTCAGAGAGCCCTCCAAAAACCAGTTGGTCTGGGCAAGTGGGACTAACGGAGAATCCGATGTCCGAATATTGTAATGGAACCTTCAGGACATGTTAGAATAATAGCAACAGAGAAAACGAAGCGACTTACCAATTGATGGCGAACGTAGTGATGTCGAATGGGCTGGAGAAGGGGCCTAGACAGACCATGAAGCGGACGATGGACCAAGCACTCCACGTTCTCGGACGTTCGAGGTATTCAGGATCAACATTGTCCCTGTCATAAATAAGCTTTCGATCCATGGGAGAGATGAAAACACCGACCAAGGAATCGATGCCTGAGAGAAGTCATAGAGAAGGTTCTGGACTA
>JBBPTF010000133.1:0-26764 GCA_038094015.1 Phylloporus cf. gajari | reverse complement strand
GGTGCGCTCGATCATTTCTTCGGCGAGTCTCCGTGCCCACGATATGGCATCGTCCGCCTCCTGCGAGGTGACTCCGTTGGCGGCCAGGAAAGCAGCAATGTCGGCTGCAGCCGCACCCGGGCCAAACGTCGCAGGCCAGGACGCACGTCGTCCCGAAGCTGGTCCCACTCCTGCGTAATGGAGTAGGGTGTGGTACCGCCCAGGTACAATCAGCAGTCGCACGAGTTCGCGCTGCCATACCATGCGATTGAAGTTGCTGCGAGGCACGGGAGCCAGGCGCTCCAAGAGTAGAAAGCCGTGGACGTGTTGCAGGAGAGGATGACCTAGCTCCGATTCCCCGTCGTCGACGAAAGTGGGCTGGCCGACCGTGCCAGGGAACATTCTGCGCAAACCGTTGCGCTCCTCGATAGTTGGGCACTGTCGTTGGCATCGCTCGATAAATGCGACCCACTGTTCGACAGGGGCATCGAGGGACGGCGCCTCGCGGGGAAGAGCGGTATTCCTCCTTGAGAAACGGAGTTGAATCTCCCCTTGAGGAGGTGGCACGCTCTGCGACGTGGACGGCTGCGCAGGGTTCGCAGGAGGAGGAGCGGGGCGTTGGGTACGAGGAGGGATGGACGACGACGATGTCGAGGCGGCAGCAGGAGGTCCTGCAGTTGGCGCTGGAGGCGGCGCAGGCAGCGACGGTTCTGTGACGAACTGTGTATATGGAACCGGTTGCACGGATTCCGGGATGGTGTTCGTTGCCATGAACTGCGACGCTGCAGCATTCTGCTCCTCAATGTGAGCGGCTCGTGTACGAGCGTCCTGCCTTGCAGCAGCCGCTGCTTCTTTCTGACCTTGCCTCTTCTGCTTGGTCTTGTCAGCGTACCACCACATACTGCAGTCAATGGACGCCGTATGTCATGGCGAGCCAGGGTGGAAATTAGGCCGTATGACATGGCCAGCCGATTGTGGGCCGACCAATGATAGATCATCAATTAGTATGAATGGGCCCAGTCATGAGCAAGAGGGATGGATGGGCTGCATAGAGTGGATCTGGTAATTCATGTAAAATATAACTAAGCATAAATGGTAATGAGACAATGAAATAAATAATGGATAGGCCGAGTTGCTGGGAAATAAGCACGAATGGGCCAACTGAGGTGGGTAATTATGGACTTGTACCGGCCATAATGTACATATCGGTAACGAGCGATGGGCCACTGAGATATTTCGCGTACGTATGGTGGACACAAAAAGAAAATACCAAGTTGAATCAATGGGCCGATCAGACCATCAAGTAATTGAACACGTGGCCGAGGGCACATCCATCGACAGGAATTGAGGGGACAACCTAACAAACGGCAGTGCTCCTAAAGAACCAAAACAACATTTACCAACAGAAATGAACGGCCAATTAGTTGGAGATCGACCGATACAGAAGGGCCGATTATTAAGAGAGCAAAACGGTGAAAAAGCCGATAAATATTTGCTATATTGGGATGCAAAGCAGAGCAATATAAATTATGGGACATGGAGAAAGAATACAAAGCAAAAAAATAAGCTGGGAAAAGATGGAAAGATCAGCCAACTACTTGGTCACCAGATGAACACCAGGCCAAGTAAACCGGCGATATAAAACAGGATTGGCCACAAAATGAAAAGTCATATCTTAGAGTGGGCCTGGCGCTGATAAGTAAATATACATACATGGGCCGTAATATACAATACTAATGGGAATGGATTTGCCAACAACATGTAACACCCATACCGCAAAGTGAAGCGAGTGGATGACGTACACAACGAGAACCGGTGTGTCCAGGAATTGTCAGTGAAAGAAATGGCTCGGCCGAACGATTTACTCACCGATGAGCATGATTGGTCAAAAAAGCATTGTTCGAAATAAATACAGAAGCAAAGCATATAAACGAGAATGTATGAAATTAGGCTAGAAAATTCATACATATGCAGTATCTAGAGACGGCGTATGACATGTGAACTGTTTATTCAAGGGGGGTTGCTGGGTTGCAGGTATTGTTGTAACGAAAATCGAGTGAGCAAAATACGTGAGATTACATTTTCACCGATAAGCTTCGGGAAGTGTACATTATGCATGATTCGGAAGATGACTCAACGATAGTCATTAATTGAAAGTCTCCTGTAACAAATTACGTCGTGAATAAACAGCATCTACCGTTTGTAAATAAAAAAACAACTGATAACAAGAGGTCCCCTCGGTGACGCATTTACCGAGCGATTTGTCTGAATGATGGGTAAACAATGGAATAATATATCAACTAACATAGATTTTCCGGAAGAATTCATATGAAAAGAGAGAGCGAACTATCGCAGGAGAAGTTACAACACGGTTCTGCAGAAATCGGAAATGATTCACGAGAGGATTTGCGCATCTTGGCGTTTTCTCAGTCAGATTATCGGCAACAGGGATAAAATGTCAAATACAAACAAGAAGTATATGCGTAATTCTGAATACACAATGCAGACAGTTTAAATTTAAAGGGGACGAGCTGCATTGCGGACTTATTGAGAAAGCCTAACAATTCATGTCAATAAATATCGGAAGATGTGCCAATCAATATTGCCGATATGTCATCGGTAACACTTAGATCATGAACTATATGTATGTCACGCACTACAGATGGGACAGAAATTGGAGAGATAATGCCAAAGAAATGCACTTATTACAATCATTGTGCAAGCCGCATTGCCGGTGTGCATGTTGCATCAGGCGGGACAAGATGAAAAATTCTCGGGTACACATTGAATGCACAGGATGTACGATATAGCTATGTATAATCTTGCAAGGAAAAAAAATGAGGGCATGCACATTATAAAACATATATCTCCGGAGAACCAAAACACATCCTGAAAGTGGCTTTTAAATTGTCTTGTTTTTTTTTTCAGTGCAATGGGTCGCTTTTCATAGATACGGCGATTGCTCGTGCGTGAGGTCTCATTAATGTGTGCTCTGAAGTCTATGATTCATTCCATTTGTCCTCTACCATCCACAAATAATCGAAAGTGAGTTAACGACTGCATGGATTGCTGGTCCGACTTCAGGACAGACTTACTCATCTAGGGGAGTCTAGACACCTTGGAGAAGCTCGTCATTGAGTATCGTGGATAGAAACACAGAGAAGGGTGGAATGGAGGCCGTTAGAAAGCGGAGTTTTTCACCGACTGGAGAAGACAACGGTCAATTGTTTTTCAAATCTGAGGTATATGCCACATTTTTTACATTTTTCCTACCCGAGAACAACAAAGAAGAAGAGATCACGCGCCGCCAAAAAACTTGACAAAACGGTCGGTATTGCGTATGTTACCGCTCAGAAATACATGCCTGAAGTTCTGAGATATTGACCTACATCGCTGATATACCTGTCTACATTTCCTGTATTATATACCACCTCTCTGGGATATAGGCACGCAATTCGTAAATATTCACTGACGTCGCTGACAAATTTTGGAGTATATCTTACCTTCCTGGGATGCATACCCACACGTCCGATATTTGTTGACATCGCCGACATACTCGCCGACATCGCTTGTATTAAATGTTACCGCCTTAATAAACGACGACAGTGGTTATGCTATTCGCCATTATCGCTGACACACCACCATGCGTTTTATATTAGATCTAACCTGTACAGGATACACGCTCGCGCGTCCCAAATATTTACCGACATCACCGATATTCCCTCCATTAAATTGTATCTCTCCAGGATACATCCCCTTGCCGACGGACTAGGCTCCATACCCTGTGTTACATTTTATCGGTTTGATATACACACACAGGGCCGTGATGTTCGCCAACATCACCTGTACTACATATTACCTCCCCAGGATACACCACCAAACGCTCTAGATGGCTACCGGTGTCACCGACATCTCCTGCGTTATATCTTGCCTCCCTGGGACATATGCTCACAGATCCGAGATATTCGCCGACATCACCAACGTACTCGCCTACATCTCCCGTATTAAATATTACCATCTTAATGCATACCAAAAATGCCGTAATATTCGCGGAGATCACCTGTAGTAACACCCACACGTCACCAATATTGACTAATGTCGCCAACATCTCCTATATAAAATCTTACCTCTCCGGGATACGTGAACAAACGTCGGAGATATTCACCGACATCCTTGATATACAAGCTTATGTCACCGGTATTAAATCTCACCTTCTTCACGAAACTCACAGGGCTCTAATATTTGCCGAAATCACTCGTATTAAAATGACATCTCTCAGATACACACTCACATGTTCCAAAAATTTACCGTCGTCGACAACTCTTCCTCTATGAAATCTTACCTCTCTGCGGTACATGCCCACACGACCGAAATATTCTCCGACACAGCCAATACAGTAGCCTACATAACCTGTATTAGATGTTACCTTCTTGTTAAAAAGCCATCTAGCTCTGATATTTGACGACATTGAATGTTACCTCTCCGAAATGCACACCCACTCTTGCCAAATATTGACCAACATCGCCGACTTCTCCTGGAGACATGTTCACACGACCAAGATATTCACCGACATTTCTGATGCATTAGCCTACATCGTCTGTATTAAATCTTACTTGCTCGTTACAAACCCATGGGGCTTTGAGATTCACAGACATCACCTGTAGAAAATATTATCACTTCTGATTACAAGCCCCATGTCCCAAGAATTGACTGACGTCGCCAACTTCTTCTGGAAACATACCCACGTGTCCGCGATATTCGCAGATATCGCCGATCCATTAACCTACATCACCTGTATTAAATCTTACCCTCTTGTTGAAAATTCTCCGAGGATACACACCCCGTGTCCCAAATATTCACCGACATTGCCAATACACTGGTATACACCACCTAAACTAAATCTTATCGTCTAGTTAAAAATCCATGGGGCTGTGACATTCGCAGATACCCCCTATATTACAGCTTATCTCTCCGGGATACACGCCCATATGGCCCAAATCTTTAACAACATCACCGACCTCTTCAGTACAAATATTCTCTCAATGAAAGACATTCCTACACGTCCGAGATATTCGCCGATATCGCCGATACACTGGCCTACATCACCTGTATTAAATCTTATCTTCTTGTTCAGAAGTCACAGGGCTGTGATATTCGCAGACATCACCTGTATTAAATCTTACCTCTCCAGGATACACAACCCCATGTCCCAAATATTGACTGACGTCTCCGACTTCTGCTGTATAAAATCTTACCTTTCTGAGATACATGCCCACATGCCGAAATATTTACGGACAACGCCGATGTACTGGCCTACAATCCCACGCCTCTCCAATATTTACCGATGTCGCAGACGTTCCTTATACGAAAGCTTACATCTTCGGGATACATAGCCACATCTCTGAGACCTTCAGCGACATTGCCAAACGGCTCGTCTACATCACCTGTATTGAATATTGCCTTAATAATAAAATCCCACGAGGCTGTGACGTTAGCGACATCACCTGTATTAAATCTTACCTTTCCGGGACACACCCATATATCTCACCTATATTCCACCATCGGCGAATTCTTCTCTATAGAATATTGCTCCGCCGGAATACATTACCACATGTCCGAACCATCCCTCAACATGACCTGCATTGAATCTGACAATGTTTATACCGACCCACATGGCCGTAATATTTACCGGTATTACCTGTATCAAGCCTTACCTGCTCGAACGACAGGCTTGCACGCCTTACACATTGACCGACGTTGCGAAAAACTTTTACATGTGAAGCCTTACCCCTCGGGGGTACATGGCCACACAGTCAAAATACTAACCAATATCGCCGAAGTACTCGCCAACATCACCTGTATTACATATCACCTTCGGAATACAACGCAAAGGGCTGTGATATTCACCGACATCACACGTACTACATCTTACCCTTCCAAAATATACATCTGCATGTCTCAGACGTTGATTGACTACGCCGACTTCTCCTGTATGAAATATGACTGCTCCAGGATACATGATTACACGCTGTATTAAGCTTACTCTCCGGAATACAGGCATGCCCACCCTAAATATTTAACAACGTTACCGACATCTCCTGTAGGCAGCCTAACCCCTCAGAGATATATGTCCATACCTCTGAGATATTGGACGACATCGCCGATATATTTGCCAACATCACCTATATTAAATTATACCATCTTGATGAGAGCCCACCCGACGGTGATATTTGGCAACATCACCTGTATTAACTCTTACCTCTTTGGGATACACATTCACATTTCTCATATATTGACAAACGTCACCTACTCCCTCGTTATGGAATCTTACCTCTCTGCAAAAGAAGCCCACATGTCTGATATATTTACCAATATCACCTGTATCAAAGATTTCCTAAATATATAACGTCGCCGAATCCATATATATGAAACCTCACCCTTTCGGGATACATGCTCATCATCCGAGATATTCACGTCGTGCATCGCCGACTTACTCGCAAACATCACCTGTATTAAATTTGACCACCCTAATACAACACAGGAGGACCGTGATATTCGCCGGTAGTACATGTATTATAAGTTATGTCACTGGGACACAAGCCATGGCATGTTAAATATGTACAGACATCGCCGACCACTCCTCGATTAAATCTTACCTTCACTGGCGACATTCCCACATGTCCGAGATATTCACCAACCTCGTCAACGGGTTCGCCTACATCACCTGTATTAAATTTTACACGCACAATACACACTCGTAGAGCCATGATATTCCCCCCTAACTTCTGCATTTAATCTATCACTCACATAATGCATGCCCATGAAACTTAAATATTGACCGACGTTGCTGACAACTCCTGAATCTCACTTCCTTGGTACTAACACATGGGGCGATGATACTCACCGACATCACCTGTATTACCTCTTGCATCTACGGGATATGAGCCCACACAAGCTATGTATTTACTGACGTCAGCAATATCTCCCGAGTGAAATAGTACTCCTTCGGAATCTACACAAATGCGTCCGAGATGTTTACCGACAATGCCGACGTACTCGCCTATATTTGATACATTAAATATAATGTTCTCGATACAATGCTACAGGGCTTTGATGTTCACCGACATCAGCAGAATTGAATTTTACCTCTCCGGAATACATGCCCGAAGTTCCGAGGCATTCACCGGCATTGCCTTCGTACGTGCATAAATCCTTTTCATTTAATCGTTGAGGATACAAACTCACTTGGCCGTGACATTCACCGACATCACCGACATACTCAGCGAAACATGCACGTGTCTCGTATGCTACGTCTTGCCCCTTGTATTTCTTACCTGTGGATTGCGGTGTTTGTCGCCTGTGTGCCGTAATAAATGAACAGATGTATTGCCGATCAATTGTTCGGCCGATTATTTCAATGATAAATGTCAATGTGTCTGCATCCACCATTCGTACTTAAATATTTGCTGTGAGGACCGTCTAAAATGATCGAACATGGTCGGTGTAATGTATTAAGGAATCCATTCGAAACTTTCCCATGGCGAATGATCGTATCGGCGATTTCTTGAACAAATTCAGCTGAACAGCTGTCTTGCATAAAACGTTTCTTCGCCAGACAAGCCATTACAATATTACATGACATAGATTCCGTACGGTATGAATACATGTGAATCAGTGCAGCCGCTTCTGAAGTCCAAATTATTCAAACGATTTTCTTAGTCGAACCCACATCCAAATCCATACTCATATTGCCGAGTTATACTTCGGCCGATCCCATTTCGATGTCTTCACTCGGCGGCGAATTCTGTTCAGCATATTGGCATTCTTGCATTGCACCGGGGACTATTTTTGCCATAATTTCACACGTATTCGGCATGCCTTCATCGTCTATACCTTGCATTTGAATCTTGAGTGCTCCCAAAATATCGGAAGCTTCTGCCACCCGATCTACAGAGGGCAAATGCAGGACAGGCGGTGCCGAATGTCAGGAAATATTCTCGAACGACGTACTCCCTGCCGGTTGGACCGAAGTCGATTTCAAGGATTCTTCCCGATGGTGGAAGAACTAGGGCCGTACGTCGTAGTGCAAAATGGGACGGGGGACCTTGATGATTGCAAGCATGACCGGTGCTCTCAGCACTAGGCATGTCCGCGTTGGGAACCCCGAAATGGCGACCGGGAGAGGGCGTTGCAATATGTCATGGTACAACACAGCAGGGAGAGGTCTGAGTTTGCGCCGATATCTTGTTTTGAGGATACTCTAAGGACTTTGACGATGAAAGTGCAAGGACCAAATGACGCAAGGCCTCTACATATCTGCCATTGCTGTCGACGGTGATACGGAGATCGGTGATCTCCCCATGAAGCGAACTGATGCCTGCCATAGAGTTGCGTAGATGGCTGATTTCACCACGTAACGAATGCACGAGTGCGGTGAGCTCGGCGACTTGGGTGTGCAGGCGGGAATCCTGGACGGCGTCCCTGTCAACCGTCGCCGCTGCTTTCGGGTCGACGGGACGGGGTGTCGCCTTCACCTTCTTCTGAGGTGCGGCGATTTCGACAAACACTGGGCAGATGTCAACAATTTTCATGGTAGTTCGAATTAACATGCTTACCTTTCAGTGTTCGCTTCTTCTTCGTAAGAGGATCCGTTGAGGACGTTGTCGACGGTGAAAGTTTCTTTGTTTTCCTAGCACTCAGATTTGCCGGATGGAACGTCGTTGAAGGCCCCAGGGATGCCAAGCGCCGACGTTTTCGACTTGTTGCGAGCGGGGATGATGACTGTTCAAGAGCTTGTGGGGGAGTAACAGTGCGCATTCGAGTGTTGGAGCGAGCGCAAGGTGGACGAGGAGGAATAAAACCGGTTGATTTAGGCGAAGAGCTGCGATGACGACGTGGACGACCTCGACGACGGCCACGTGGAACGTCTTCCTCATCGGATGCATCATCATGTGACTGAACCCGGGTTGCTGCACGAGAACGGGCTTGAGACCTTGCGCGTGAAACGGCACGCGATTGTGAGCGTGCAGTGGCGACTGAGATGGCCAACATGCACTTTGTCTTCTGGCATTTACACTCCTTGCAAACGCCCTTTTTCGTGAAAGGGATGCACGCGACATTGCGTGACTTGCATTTGTCACACCGTGGGTCTGAACCATTCTCAGCTTCTTCGTCTTCGTCGTCTCCAACATCTCCAACGTCTTCGGTGTTGGCTTTTGAACGATTTGAGGAACTAGCGACGGGCACTAATGCCGGTTGTTCGTTTGACTCGGGAGGATCAAGCCGTGGAACAATGCGAGTGTCTTCTTCCTCCTTTTTGACGCCAAGCGTAGGTTCTAAATTCGACTGATGCACATCTTCCATCCCAACAGATGCCACCTCCACGATATCCTCTTGGGCCTTTTCTTTTCCCTTGGATACACAAAGAGAAACGTCGTCCTGCATTTCAACGTCTGTTTCGTCGACTCGCTCCTTCTGCTTCCCTTTGTCAGGAGATATGACTGTGGCATTCGATGGATCGGGTGGCCTGTCGGTGTTGGAGATAGGAATGGTATCAACGGACGGTGTAGGAACTGTCGGCATGGACATAGAGGTAGTGGGTGGAGTGGTAATCGACGTCGTGGAGGGAGCAGGAATCGTACTGAGAGAAGCCCCTTCTGGAACAGGTGGACTACGCCCGTATTCGTACCATTCATGCTTCATGATCAAATCCGTGGGTTGTCTGATCGCAGCCCAATTCGGCCAGATACTGCGTTTCATGCGAGCCTCAGCATCGGCGAACTCTTGAGCAGCCGCTATGACGACTGGGGAAACAAGCATGTTGATGGTAACAACCTGAGAAATGGAACGCTAGAACATGTTTGTAAGAATGAGGAAGTGAACGACTTAGTACGCACGATGGAGAGAGCGATCCTCTGTGTAACGGCCAGCCAAATGTTGCTGTCGCGATCGTCCAGACGAGCCAATGCGTCCTTGATAATTTCGGTTTCTTGAGCGATGATTGAGTTAACTGGGTTGTTTTGTGATGCAGACATATGCAGAAGTAGATACAGAGAGCAAAGGAGCAGAAAAATCGATGCAGGACAAGACTGGACAGCTTGAACTCCGAAGGCAAGAATTACATAACAATGGCCAAGTGTGGCACAGTGTTGATTCGTTACGTAATACGCGCTTGTAAGTTTGTGGTCGCTCATTGACGCACAACGGCCAAGCTCTGCGATCAAGTTGCTGATTCACTCTTAGGATGGCTTTAGGTGATCGCTCTCATTGAAATACACGCAGGGTAACATTTGCCGACCTTCCTGCTACCTCACCGATAGTCAAGCAACGCGACATCGCATCTACATCGTCTTCCTCACACATACCTTTCGTTGAGCAGGATATCTCACAAACCACGGCGATGGATGTCGATCCCCCAGTGCCGACGCAATTTACTTTATTTCCTCCTTCCCCTCCCATAATTCCCTCGCTGAATGCATCTTTGCCACCCGTTCCAAGCAACTTCGAATTGTATCCGGAACGTCCGCCAGTCATACCAACATTTCAACACAATCTGAACGTGTGTAAGTACAATTCGCGCATACTGTCGTCGATATCATCTATGACCGCGTTTGTTGCAGCATCCGATGCAGGGCCATCGAATATCACGGCGAATCAACCAGTAAATGACGACGACATTCGTATTCATTCCAAGCGTTTACGGGAACAACAAGGACTTCCACTCCTATCCGTCTATACTCCGAGCGCCCTCAAACCCCCAAAAGCAGAGGGCGAAACAGGAGGCATACAATACGATTGCATGGCCGGAGTGGTTTATGGGCTCGAAAGTTGTAAGTACTATTGACAACATGCGTAAATTAAAACTTATGAATGTAGACAAATCGGCAAGAACATCAGCCGCCGAGTGTGCTACGCTACTTCGGCAGGACGGCACCGACCCAGCATTATTTAGAAATGAGGCCGACAAGTACTTGAGGATGGCATATAGCGCCTTTGGCACCAAGCTGATGCAGTTGGCGTATCGGAAGCAAACACTTGAACGAGAAATCGCCGAATTATTGGCTGAGCTAGATCAAGTCAACAGATTGGCGAGGGCAAAGTCGGCAGAGGCTTCAGCAATGCCGCGGATAATACTGGATTGGTGCACGCAGCTGGATGAAAAGCTAAAGCGCAAATAACCGTGCTTAGTATCAGATATTTATTTTTGTAATTGTTTTAACACCTTTATGCGTACACTATATAGCCACAAATTGATACAGCCATTTCAGCTGCGATCGCTCTTTGTCGTAAACCAGATCTACATCTTGCCTTTCATTCTGCGTCTCATTGCGCTCGGTGTAGGAAAGTCCTCGTCACGTGGACGAGGCGCATTTCGCTTTTGTGTTGAGCGCCGTGGCGAAGCACAAGACTTCGGCACCGAATGAGATGGGCCGGCTTTGGCATTCGCTTTACCGTTCGGCACATTGTTCTCCGAATGATCGACACGCCGTTTTTTACTTAGTTTTGCATTACTGCCTGATGGTCGTTTTCCCTTTTTGAACGTAGGCAAAGAAGTGTCGCCAGCTTCAACATTCTCATCGCTTTCCTCAGCGGCATGCTTTGACATCGTTTGATACTTTCGCTTAGCCTTGTATACAAATTAACAAACTCACAGAGTATGACATCGTTTCACGCACATTTATTTCCACTACACGGGAAGCAGCGATGTCTTGTTGTTTGTCTTCTGAGTCTTCCAAAATTATTCGCCGATGTTGAACCTTCGAGAGAAAATGTTAATTGGGTCAGAGCCTTTGACAACGTACTTACATTCAATTCACTTGGTGGCATTTTGGCGACATGCATGGAAGGCTTGCCTACTGGTGCCGCAACATTTGGCTCGCCGGTGTCTCGATCGTGGTCGGGAGAACGTAAACGGCGAAGCCGTTTCTTTTAACATAAGATGAATAAAAAGACGTATCTCGTAACACAAATACATACCGAATGCCTGTTGCGTGTATTGTCTTCCGATTGCTGATCGGTCTCCTCGTTGTTTTCTGAGTCATCGGTATCTCCATTTCTTCCTTCTTCCTCTTCGCCATCTCTGCCTTGATCATCCCGGGCGGCCGACTTCTGTTCAGAATAAGATACTTGAGAACAACACAACTAACAGTAATTAAAGGCTACTCACACGTACCGGTCGAGTTCTGTGAATCCTACGACGAACTTGGTGATCACTTTCTTTCCCGTCGCTGGACTTCGCATTGTCCGGTAAATCATTTTCGTCACTTTCTTCATCCTCATCTATCTGCTGTCCCGCTGGAATATACTCGCCATTTCCATTCAACGTATGGTGAAACTCAAACACTGGATCCAACTTTTGATTTTCTCGAGCTTTCCAAAAGTCAAGGATTTGGTTGACTTCGGCTTTCTTTAGCTTGGACAGTTCCCAGAGTTGGGTACCGCGTGGCAAAAACTTTTCGTCAAAGAATTTGCCTGGGTCGCTAAAAAGTTTTGCCCAAGGTACAATTGCTCCTGGTTTGAGTGACGCCAACCCTAACAAATTATATTAACCTCAGCAGCGTAGATGATCAAATACTCAACTGTAGTAACCAGTTACGAACTCTCGCACTAATGTTTTCGCTTCCTCCAGACTGAGTTCATGAATGTCAGGAAGGTATGGAATTCCGTCGCGCATATGTTGAACTTCAGTACGCTCTCGCGATTTTTTGTGACGACGATCGCCTGCTTCATTTTCATCATCGCTGCCTTCTCTTTCACCACCGAATGCTGTCCTGGAGTAATGTCCCCACGCGTCCATAATATCATCAATCCCACCTTCCGGCAGGCCAGGGAACTTTGGAGCATCCAAATCGTCATTAAAATCATGTCTAAAAAATCATTAGATGAGGAATCATCCTCGCAATGAATACACACATGGCACAGCATATATCGGCGTTGGGATCCTTCCATGCAGCCATAATCACGACTCGAGTGCCACATTGGCGCCACATCTGCTGTGTGAATTTCCTTGCATATTTCTGACCAAGTTCGTCTCCATTTCTGAAAATATGTGAGTGCTAGATTCTTTTTTGACAAATTGACAATGAACTTTGCCTGAATGTCTTCGGGTAGCATTCCAGTATTCCAAGAATTGGCTTTCACCTCGGCATCGTCACGCTCCTCTTGAGACAGCTGTTGAGCAACAATTGTGAGGGCTGCCTGATAGCGTTCAATGTACCGCCCAGATCCAGGATTTCCACCGCACTGGTGTTTAATCAGTGCATCGACATGATCTCTATACAATTCACTGGCCACACGTCTTATGGTCCAGCTTTGGCCATACTTCATTAGCTCTTTTGGCTTTCGGTTGCGACCAAACTTCTTCAGCCACGCATGGTATTCCTGTAAATCGACTCAGATGATATGCTTTCCTCAGCAAAACACTCACTTTTTTTCTGGCTTGCCATTCCTCCTTACTCATTCTTTGAGTGTCAGGTAGATCCTTTGCTGCATTGGTGACCTGCCGAAAAACATCGGCCTTCCCATTTTTCTGTTTCGCCAGCTTCCATGCACCTTTATACTGTTGGAGAATGCGGAGCTCGCCAATGGAAAAATCGACCATTGCGATTGTTGATTTTGGAGAGCGTGGGACTTTGCCTACTTACACCGGTTCTAAGTTTGAATATCATCGGACCTCGGAGGAATTCCTTTCAAGGCGTAATCCTGTGGATGCCAGCATGAAATGTAGTGCAATAATGCCATAATAGCACCGAAGGTCTTGAAATGTTTGTCGAATGGGAGTCAGAGAAATGTCTATCTGAGCATGATATTAGCCTGAATGACGTCTGCTACGTGGTAAATTGGGTGGACATTTTGATAATTCAGGGAATCATGTCTTGTGTCTTTTGTGGTTGCCTCATTCGGCGACCTTGCGGCTCCGAGGCAGTACATTGCCAAATGCAAGGCATTCCTATGTCATGTAATTCAGGGAAGTTTTGGCAAATTGACAGTCAACGGAAATGCTTGACATATGGTTGAGGGATCAATGTGAGAGGCACCATTACCATCGCCGCATTCTTGTTCACAATGGCCAAGAGAGGAAAGAAAGTTGTCACCTCCACTCCACTGAAGATTGCACATTATGAAGATATCCAAACTTCTAAAGGACTAAGGACCAAGCTAATGAAGATTTCTCCATCAAAACTATATTGTCAGCCTCGCGTGTCCCGTGATACACCTTCCAAGCACCGTTCGGGGAAATCCCAGTCCGATATGCATCATGTGCAAGAGGTTGATCTTTCAGTCAACGATGAGTATAGTCCACCATGCTTCAGTCTTCCGAAGCCCAAGGTAATGAGTGCCATATGATGTCAAGCTGTATTAACGCGATCTACAGACACAAAATGATTTTATCAGAGACTGGCTTCCATTCAAAGAGCAATACTTAGGAATGTTGTTAGACATGGAAGCGCCACCTGGCGCTCGAACATGCTCGGAGGCGAACTGTCCGAAAGAAGGAATCTACTGTTGTGTCGATTGCTTTTTACAACCACTGTTTTGCACGTCATGTTGCAGACAGCAACATCTCAAACTTCCACTCCATCGTGTTCAGCAGTGGACCGGGACGTATTTTGAGGATTCATCTTTGCGACTCGTCGGTAGACTTTCAAATTATTGAATCGCAAAGTGTTGACAATGCATAGGCTGGTTTGGTAATCCATTTGGGCCACAATGGATGTGCATGTCCCTCCGCCGATGACGAAGCTCCTACATCGGATGACGAAGATGTCATCTGGGAAGACGAAGAATGCGCTGATACACCAGGGAACATATGAACACCAGATGTCGGCGATTATCTGATTGTAGTCGACGTGACTGGCATCCATTTTTCGACCATCTTGTATTGTTGTTGCGATGGTGCTGCGCTGAAGCATATACAGCTATTCCAGGCGCAACTATTTGCCGCAAGTGTAAAACGGCTGAAGACTGCATTTACCTTCCAAGTTTTGGATGACTTTTTGTGAGACAATGTCAAATGTGGAACTTTGGCAATGAACTATTTCTCCAAACTTTGCCGAATCACGTCAAATGCATTTCCTCATTTGGTACCAGTACGTCATGATCGTCAAATCGCAGAAATGCTGAAAACTTGAAAATTCAGGACCGATATTGTGAATTGATGAGAGTAGCCAGAGAATGGCGATTGTTGAAAATGTTGAAGTGGAATGGGTGCGATGAAGGTGATGCTGTGCCGAGCTACGGCGAACTTGCACTTTTTTGCCTGACATGCCCTCAACCGGGAATAAATATTCCAATTACCGATGATATTGATTTTTCTGATCAAAAGTTCACTTGAACAATTGTCATGGACGGGAATTTCAAGGCAGAGCACATGCATACTAAATCTCCGGAAGATGATGTGTCACTCATGGATGGATTGGTATGTACGGTGAATCGGCCAAAGTACAAGGAGTACTTAGCTGGTACAGAGCGGATCACTGAGGTATGTGAGCACATTGAATTAAGTGACCGAAAGTTACCAAACACGTTCTAGCGGTCAGATTGTAATAATCACTGCACCGTTAATCGTGCAAATGCCGATCGTCACAAGCTTGAAGCGACAGGAATCGGCGGATGTGCTTGTGCGAGACACGGGTGCATATTTCCAGAAAGCATTGTCGATTTTGATAAAGGGGAAGGGTAAATTTCCATTTTCTTTTATTACTTCCTAGTATTGATAATTCGCAGTCAACGAAACATGGATTATGCCTTGTACCATGCATTGCATTACAACATGAAGCTCATTCAACGAGTAATCACGTTTTATGACATTAACTGCCAATATAGCAAACGGCTGCGACGATGCTTTCAAAGTAACAAATTTATATCACTCCCGGCGAACACCGAGATTGTTCCTGCGATCGGTGCCTGGCACATACACGGGCATCGGCAAGAGTGCTTAGCCAGATACGGCGCAAACTTTATTCCGGGAGCTGGAAGAGTCGATGGCGAGATCATGGAAACTCTCTGGGCCTCCCTCAACATCATTACTCCATCCACCCGAGGCATGTCTAGCGCTCATCGTCAAGAGTTGCTTGATTATCAAATGAACGACTCCAATTTTCTGAAGATGATTCGAATGAGTGAGTTTAACTGATATGTTGCAGTGCATACATATTCATGTGTCTCCAGGTCAGTCATTGAAACGAAAATTTGACACGGCTTTGCGTCAATTCACGGATGCAAGAGACGCGTTTGGCGAGCTTAACAGTGGAGTACCCGACGTCGAATTGACGAGCTGGAAAGCCGCTGAATCGGATGCATTGAATTCTCAGCATGTTGACCCCTCGGCAATGGATATTTACGAGATCCAGATGCAGCGAGGTATTTCAACGTGGGCTGCAATTTTAACTCACAACTTACGTATGATAGCGCCGACGGTCAAATTGATGGAGCTCGATTTACTTGCTGCTCGGTCGGAACATGATAATCGGAAGTGTGGTTCTATCAGCTGGATTTCGGATGGTTTGTGAATAGAGGAAGCACAAATTCTCCTCAGGATGCAGATCAAGGAACTTGGGCTCAAGCCAACGACAACGCAATTATTGACAATTGCCCGAAAACGTGAAAGGCTAGACGCCGACATATCTCGATTTAATTCGAACTCGGCGGAGTTGATCAGCGTTATCATGGAGGACGATGATGCTAATATCTCAATCAATATGTGGGAAGATGCCATCGATGATGACACCGCCATGGATAATTTCTTCGCCGACCGAATCCCCGAAGAATCGGTAAATGCCACCGAACGAGACTCTAACGCCGAGCGAATTGAAATCTATCTTCCCTCTACCATCGGCGTCGGAAAGTGTGCCTCATACAACCTGCACTATTTGGTTGAAGAGGAGATTCAACTTCGAATTGGGCAAGCAAATGATGCATTGCACGAACTTCGTTTGGCCCTCGTCGACAAAGCTATTTTGTTTCGCACTGAGGTACGGCATGCAAGAAGTCAGGCCACGACCACGCGAGCCTGGAATAAGGTTACTGGGGTGGAAAAGGTTGTGCAACGCCACGTCGCAGTCTATCGGCGGGCAAGAGAGCAGCTCATCAAATTGGGCGCTGATCAGGATGTAATAGCAAAGTTCTGCCCACTGTTAAAGTCTGATTTAAAAGTTACATCCACAGTCGCCGATCCAAATAAGCATGGAGAGCGGCATTCCAATTTGGCATGGTTCTGGTCGATTGATATTCCTGGAGACACAGCGGTAGAAAACTGGATGTCGGAATGTGGGTACATTCTTCATTCAATGGTCATACTAGAATGACGGTGGGCGGCAGTTTATCGGGTACATTGGCTTCGAGCAAAAGCCTTAAGAGATTGATGTACCGAAGAGGTGGAACTTTTGATTCAAGAATGCAAATGGACGGAAACATTTTTTTGTTGGAAGGCTGACAAGTTTCATACAAAGGCGATGAATGCCATTCACAATGACCGAAAGGGTTCGGCGGCATATTGGCAACAGCAAGAAACTTTATATCTGAGGCTAGGTGAGGCGACGGCAAGATGCTTTGACTACATGACTTCAAAAGTTCCTGGATCATTGTAGTTCGTATGTTTTCACAGCATGTCATCTCTTCTTATGTCCCCGCTTGGAATGTCGAGGAGACAAATGCCGATTATGTTTAATGATCTATTTTCATTGGGTTGAAAGTGTGTGCCGACAGCGACGTGATCTTGTCGAAAATCATACAGCCCATGAGGCTTTCTAGGTGAGCTGTTTACATTGACTAATCACATATCCAAGATAAATAGAGCAAGATGGGACTTTCGATGCGGGCTTGCAAAATTAGGTTTGATATTCCGACCCATACTCTTAAAACTTTCTAGAGGTTGGTGTGAATGTAGAAAATTAAAACTGGTAAACTACGCGTCGCAAAATCGGTGAGAGGATTTCCGAAGAATATTATTTGAACTGCCACAGCTTACTGATTCATGCTGAGCACGTGAATATAAAGAAATATTCAGTAATGCATCGCTGGTCTGTTTCTGTATTTACATTGTCGTCATTACCCCACCCCGCCGACATTTCTTGAAGCCTCTTGTAATCATACACTTTTTCCTTAGAAGAAACCGACGCCGCTGAAACATTCTGGACCCGTATATTGATAGACAATACGTGTTCCAGAAACTGACCGACGGTCAACGCCGATAATGTTTGTTGCTGTGTTCCCGCGGTTCATACTGTTCCTTTTAAAATTAGCGATGCCAAAAAAGCTTTCTGAGAAGTATTTAAACGCAAACTGTGGTCATTTTACAAGGAATAACGTACACAAAGTCACCCATAATACATAGATCTGAAAGAGGTTCGGCCAATACAAACTAACCCCGATAACAAATGTAATCCATAAAAAAAGGCCGACCCCGACAAAGTGGTTTCAAAGGTCAAACGCTTTCTTCACAATAGTAGCCGGATATGACCCAACGTCAATGAATTTGGTTCAGGACGTCATCCGATCTAAAAATTGTTAATCGAAGTCACCAACGCCGATGACGTCTTTCCACGTCTTTCGCAGTAGACGCTATGTTATTAAACAGAGACCAACGCCACAAAAGTCATTCCGATAAGTACCTCATTTATATCTACTTTCGGCTGACTCTGCCGGCAGTCTACAAAATATTTGCAAGGGGTATCTAACACCCTAGCATTTTTGAATTAATACCCGTCGCCGACAAAGTGTTTTTGAAATATATCCTGATTTACAAAATGTTTGTCGGGCGGGTATTAATGCCAACGATGTCTACCTTTGACGTTCTTTCATGTATCTACTGCATTTGTGACATTTGCTGATGCTCACGAGGTTGATCGGAGAGATTCTCAGATATACATTTCCATCATCATAGCAGAATTAGCGCTGATCAAGTTTTCGGGAGGGTGGGAGATCTGCCGTTTATATCAAACCAACTCTGATGAAGTTTTTCTGAGTGCGCTCTGGTGTTTACAACCTGGATGTCACCCAAGGTCTAACGCCGACGAAGTCTTTGTGGAGGGCTCCCCAATATCTACACTTCGTCCATCATATAATGACCGATGCCGACGAAATTGTTGCGGGTGCCTCCCTAATACATACACCTTGTTTGCGAAACGAGAATCAACACCGACAAAGTCCTTGCGGGGAGTGCTTGATCTTCAAACCTTTGTTGATGAACAAGAACCAACAGCGATAAAGTCCTTGCGGGGGGTCGTGTGATATCTACACCCTGTTCGTTGAACAAAGAATTACGCCGACGAACTACTTGCGGGATGTACTCTGATATACTTAACCAGTTTCTCGGACAAGGACAAACGCTGCGAATTTTTTGCGAGTGTTCCCTAGATATCCACATCCTCTTTTTCGGGCAAGGACAAACGCTGACAAAGTTCCAGCGGCAGGCCCCCAGGATGACGTTCTTCAGGAGATTCTTGCGAAGGGTCTTCGATATGCACCCCCTGTTCTTCGGACAAGGACCGACACTGACGAAGGTCTAGCGAGGAATCTCTTGATATCCACACTTTATTTGTCGGATAAGGATTCACGCCGACAAACACCTTGCGGGAAGTTCCCTAATATTTACACCCGATGTGTCAGGCAAGGACCAACACCGACGCATTTTGTTCTTGGGGTCCCGAGATATCTATACCTTGTATGTGTACAACGAACAATGCCAACCAAATTTTTGCGGGGGGTCCCTCATATATAAATTCTTTTTGTCAAACAAGGATCAACACCGACGAAGTCCTTGCCGGGGGTCCCCTGATATTTTAACCTTGTTTGCCAGACAAGGACAAACCCCAACGAAGTCCTTACAGGGGATATCGTGGTATCCACACCCCGCTTCTCGAACAAAGGAAAAAGATATTTACACTGTTCGTCGGACAAGGACCAACGCCGACAGAGTCTTTGCGGGAGGTCCCCTGATATTTACACCCATCTTGTCAGATAACGCACATTGCAGATGGAGTCGTTGCGAGGTATTCCATATATTTACACTTTTTCGTCAGACAAGGACCAATGCTCAAAAAGTCTTTGCGGGGTGTTCCCCGATATCTACACTCAGTTTCTTAGACAATGACCAACACCGACAAAATCTTTGCGGGGAATCCCAAGATATGTACGACCCATTCGTCATTCAATGATCCACGCCGATCAAGGCTTTGCGGGGATCCCTTATTATTTATAACCTGTTATACCGAGTTCGACAACTGCAAACACTGATGGATTCCTTTTGTGGCATTTCTAGATTTATGCACTCCAGTCGTTAAACAAGAACTTGTACCGAAGTAGTCTGCGTGGGAAGTCTCTTGATATTCGCATCCTATTCGTAAGACAAGGACTAACGCCGCAAACGTTTTTGCGAAGGGTTCCTTATATCTATATCACATTCATCAGGGAAGGACCAACACCGAATCAGTCGTTCTGAGGGGTCCGATGATTCAACGTATGCATGTGACATACGCCGACATCGACAAGATCTTTCTGGGAGGTTTCACGATACTTATTTTTCTTGCCGGAGAAACATCAACGCCGACAATGTCTTATTGTCCCCAGGCGAGAACCAACGCCAACGCAGTGTTTTCCAGCGATCGCCTGCTTTACACTATATGCTCATCAAAACAAGAACTAACCGGGAGGAAGTCTTATCAGGCAGTGTCTCAATATAAACTGCTGAAGCAGTCTTCTCTAGGGGTCGTTCGATGCACACAGTGCTGATGACAAAGGCCGGTGCCGACAAGCTTCTTTTCAGTGGTATCTCGCCCAACACTTCTGCGGGTGTGGACCGACCCCAACGAAGTCTTTCTGAGAGGTCTTCCAATATTTATTATGTGCGACATACAAAGAAAGATGCCGATGATATCTGTCTGATGATGTACAAGCGGCATGATCGGCGCCGATGACATGTTCTAAGCAATTTTGCGATACACACTAAGTTCGGCGGACATGGGCCGGTGCCAATGATACTCTATTGGAGAGGAAAGAGCTCAAAGTCGCTGTCGGCCACACTCATGCTGAATTCTGCCCCGAAGAGTGATTCATGAAGACCGAGAAGGTTGTACCGCAATGTGGCGGAAATAAAATGTGTCAAATCAGAGATTTTTTGTACGCTTTGCGGAGCCATCCGAACATATGCATTTATATATTGGATATCGCGTATGCATCATCTCGTTCGGTACTATTTAGGAATCCACTTGTGCAGGTCCTAGCTTTCAAATTTGGTAAGTTTCCAGTAGAAATTCATGTGTGAAGGTGAATGAAGTACATTTTACAAACGACAACCATCTTTGTGTTTGAGTGAATAACGTTCGATTCATCGTGTGCCGAATAATCTCCGAATTTCCATTAGTTCATTGTATTCACTATAATGATAGTCATAATACCTTGATTCGGAGCCAATAGACAATCCCACACGCTCACTGGCTGCAGTCAATCCCCTCAGACGGTTTGATAGTAGGGATCGTGAGACACTACCGAAAAATACTGACATTGTGAATTGTGAGACTATCGGCATTATCCACACAGCATCCACAGCCCACCACATTGTTCGTCGGAGTATGGATGTTTTAATATCAGCTGGTTGTCACCGCGCATCGTTCCTTGTTTCAAACCTCTTCATTCATCATGCAAGCCCCTCAAAGCGCAACTCAGATGCTGACACGCCACGAACCATACAGCGACCTTCTGTTGGCAATGCAATACTGCAGCTGTCGCATCAAAGTTGCTGTGGATGTACTCAAGCACGATACTCCGAATGATCATGTTTGGAACGATCTCCGCCTCGAAATAGTACGTAAATCTCTTCGGACTGGACAATTCCAGTGCGCATTCATTGCACGTAGGAACTACTGAATCGCTTTTACGTCTGCGGTACTCTGCAAGGCCACTTCATGCAGCTTCCTCAAGTTGCGAAGGGGGTATACACCCTATTTGTTGATTCCACGTATTTCGTCAATCATATCCAACGCCTGATTTGATTGCTCCCCGCCGACATGGACGATTCAGAATTGTCGTTCCACGTCAATCGTCTTGAAGACCAATGGTGGACAAGTGATGGAGCCTCGCTCGATCAGGAATATTCATTGCTCTCGCTCGCCGACATTTGCGAGAGAGCTAATCAGGCGAGGAATGCAAGTTGTTGTTTTTGAGTGAGTTTCAATGACTTATGACCTGTAGCCCACTGATCCTACCAAAGGTTGTGATCCCATGTCCGATCAGGAGTTACTCGAGCTACATTGCCGAACATTAGCGGAGTCACTGAAAAAGAAAGAGGACGAGCTGAGAGATGTTTTACTCGAGATGGCGGTTGTGGGGGACAGCATGGACAAATTAGAGGACTTATTCAAACATCGTCTTGTTTGATGTTAGCTACATCCACGACACTTGGTATCTGGCGTCCCGGCAAACATGTCCGCTATTTAGTCATTTTCGTGCAATAGGATACACTCTACGAGAATCAAGGGTCTGTCCCACGGCATCCAAGATTTCGTACCTTGCAAAGCTTGGAAGCTTCACTCAAGTCCATCTCATGATTGCCGCCCTTGTATAATATGCAAGACATCCTCGATTCCCCCGTACCTCATTAACACTGTGCCGAAGGAGAAATCCTGAAAATGCCATTATAGTTCCCGGGGAATAGTCAAATCTTTTTGCCAATGTCGGTATGGCCATCCAAGCATTTTCGTATTCTCCGAATGTTGCTAAAAGATCGAAAGAATCTCCCGGTGAGTTGTGATCTCGATGATAGGGTGATTGCCGATTCATCATTACTGAGACCGCGTTGAATATGCTTTCCCACTTGCCAACAACCTCAGCAACATCTTCCATCCCTGCGGCTCTTGCACGCTTTGGTAATTCCATCATCGTCGCACATCCAGCCTCAAATAGCTCCGGATGCATTACCGCCATCGCTGCTGAGAGCAGTGCGTTCGTCTCAGCATTTTCCTCTAACCATTTTCCGCTGCCGCCAGAGGTGTTCGCCGTTTTCAATGTTGCAGACACTTCCGGCAAGTGATCTCCTCCGCTATGACCCATCTGAAACCATGCTGGGGACATGTTTAAGCATCCTTTGAGGATATTGTCTTGCTCGTTGAACAGTGACTGATCGCAGCGCCATCCGGCGCTGTTGGAATCATAGCTCCTTATGAAGGCATTCGCCATTGGCGTTGATGCCTCCATCATTTTTCTCTGTTGTGTGTAAGTCTCCATTTTCCTGTTGTAATGACCCGCTCACCTGTCTCCCGATACTCAGAGCGTTCGGCAAATACCACAGCAAAATATTGCAATTCTTGTCCACAATTAAGGTCGGTGTATTGATTACTTCTTCCTCTCCAGGCGGATATTTAGTCAACAGTTCCATCTCACGCTCCTCGTCTTTTCCATAGTTGTTTCCCTTCAAGCTGCGCAGTAGCTCCGGAGCTGAAATGTTTACTATTTCTATGTACATGAGCGTTCGCTCATTTTATGTTTCATGGACACGCACTTGTATTCCGATAGGCTGCTCTCAAGCGATCCACCAGCCGATTGGCATCAGCCGTCAATCCCACCGAGATATTGACTGTCGGGATAATTTGTGCACTATTCTCCGGCCTATGAGTCTCTTCTCGGAATCATTTGGTGATATATTCAGCGATGACAACTGTGCGATGAAGAACCATCTGTTGACTGACGCTTGAAAAAATTGAGAGGGATTGCTCTCACAGAACTTTCTGGCAGTGCATTTATGTCCCCCCCCGTTGTCTCAATTCGCATACCTGAGACATGCTCGGGAGAATCCACTCACTCAGTTCCACCGGAATCTCAATTCGCGGAGAGATTCGGATTTTCTTCATATGTTTACCGCTTCCGAATTCAGCCGATTTTTATCATTTGTCTGGCTTTCGGGGAATATTTCACTAATTTGTTTTACGTGTGCACAGCAATACAATGGAATGTGGAATGTAGTAAGTAGTCAGTCATCGGCGATACCTCGTGTTGTTTACTAGAAAGGGAGAAAATGAGCAGGGTATTAATCGGTACTAGGATTTCTAGTCAGTAATATCAAAGATCGGCGAAATGGTTATCGTCATCTCGATCACTCTTTATTTTCCGTGAATCGAGTGAGGAACAGTAGTAGACAATTTTCATCTACTTGGATATCGCGGAAACGCTGTCACATTGCGTTTGACCAAGTCTGCCGATTGCAAGCCATCCTTGTTGCCCCATATTATCTATTTCGCCCGGTGATTTCGATTTGCAAATGATCGCCTGTTAGATGATTATTATTGATATATATCCAACTCCTTTTCACTGTTTAATTGTTGGATGACAGCCTATCAATAACTAACCATCGGCTGTCTCATCTACATTGAGCATCGTATAATGGGCCCAGTCATTCTTGCCCGCTCGCCTGAATGGTCGGCCTATGTTTCGCATTGTGGAGTGATTCCTCCGCTGGCCATATGTGTAAGTACCATATAACCGTGGCCATCTCTTCTTTATCGACGATGTGGGATTCTGGTTCATCTTATTTTATAGTAATTTCCCTGAGGGCCAGTCCATGCAGAGTATGTGCTAGATGTCGGCCCACTCCTTCTATTGGTGTGGAGCTTCCTGGGCCGCTCACCTCATTCGGTGATCTTTCTCGTGGCCCACCGTTTTTGACTTGCAAATATTAGTCATGCTCCCTCTCCTCATCCGTGACCTGTGTTTGGGCCGATTACTTCGAGTGAGTAACTCAAATATAGGGCAATAGCTGCCGGAGGTTACTTCTGACTTTTTGTCAATGTTGTGTCATGTGTTATTTCACCCACAGTCTGTCTTCGGCCAATCTGTTTACATTGGTAGTTAAATGGTGGCCGTGCATCATACTTGAATTTTAATACTTGGACCCAGCTATTCATATCTCCACCATATTTTTCGGTTATTCTTCTGTCTCAATTCAGTGTATTCTGGGCAAATCCATGTATGCTGCATATTATTTTACTGGGCCCACCAAGTTATAATAGGTGTTTGATCAGTAGCTGGCCCCCTTACATTGGGTACAATAGAGGCATGGCAGATTTTCCTGTATAGTGCCCATATGTTGTGTATGAGCTTTGACCTACTTGTGATACACAGTAATTCATTTTCAGCCTTTCCTATTTATGCAGGTGGCTATCAATTTGCTACCTCCAATTGTTACTGACCTGTATTCTTGGCCGAGCATTTGTTATTGGTGCTGTGGACACAGCCCAATGAAGTACTTGTATAAACTTAATGTAGGCCTACTCAATGGTGGGAGATTTCTGGGTTCATTTATTCCCTTTGAGATACTTGTCATGGGCCATGCCCCTTATGTTGAATAATCAAGTATTGGCCACCATCATGTATGATGAACTTCTTTTTGGCTACATCTTTACTATAGGTAAAGCTTTCTATCAGCTGTCTTATACCTATCAGCATTCACTTATTGCCTCATTACCTATATTGATGCCATGTTTCATGAGCTGTACCTCCAATATTGTTGTTTGTTTGGACTCATTGCTAAATGTTGCTACACTTTTATCTTGGCCCAACAATCTCTACACACTATTTAATTTTGGCCCAAGTGTTTAATTTGGTGACATACATTATCTGCTTGTCTGTTTATATCTTGAGTGAATGTTTGACCAGCTCAGGTGGGATAATAACATCAAATGTCAGCCAATTGGTCCACATTTCCAATAAAATGATTGGGATACATTGTTCTTGGCTCACCCATAACAATCAAGCAGTGGCCTTGGCCCTTCCTTGTCCACTTTCCTCTATCCTATGAGTTCTACTGGCTGCTTGGAGTTCTTGTGGTGCATGAAACCTTGGCCCTTTTATATCCTTTGGTGTTTTAGAGCTTGGCCATCCCATATATATTGCATCATGTTAACTAAGCTACTCTATTTATATTATCATTCTTATTACACTTTCTGAATTCTATCTGTTGCCTAACATATCAACTTATGTTTCCTACCATTATACTTAATGGTGTCAGCCCATCCAATCTATTTGATGGATTACAAGGTCTTGGCCCACCATTGGCTGGCCATATCACATGGTCTATTTTCAGTCTTGGCTGCCCATAAGCTTTGATGTCAGTGACTGAAGGGGCTCGTACCACGTAGGGGGACGCCATGTCCTCAATGCGACGTGGAGGAGGTCGCCCATGACCAGGTCCCTGTGTTTCTTCCACAGGTTCAAGTAGTGGATAAGGTCGAGGCCTGACGTGTCTTTGGGGCGTTGCCCTCATTCTCGTTCTGCGTGGCTTCGAATAGCGCACTGATCTCGTCCCGCCCATTGTACAGGCGGACGGGTCCTAGTCCGTCGAACTCGAAGCGGGGTGGCTTGTTGAGGCAGCTGCGAGTGCAGCGGGACACATGTCTGTTCTTGAATCCTTGGAGCGCCTGCTCCCTCCTCCTGCCTTGATAGGCGTAGAGCTCGCGATGGTACCTGAAGAAGAGGGTCTTCTGCCCGTTGCTGTCGGTCCCGTCTCCCAGGATGAGGTAGCCTTGAGGCTGCTTGGTACCCAGGAGAGACGGGAAGAGCTTCACCGCTGGTGACAGTTCATCGAACGTTCGTGGTCTTTCCACCACGGGCTCAGGTTCCTCATCTGGAACTTTGCCATCCTCGTAGGGCAGGATCGGCGCCGTTTCCTCATAAGAGGTGGGAACAGGGCGTTCAGTTGCTTGTCCCTTACCCTTTTTGGAGGGTGCGACGGGAGCATCGTCGGGCAAAGTGGGCAAGGCAGGTCCTCCCTGCAGGCGGTATTGCAAAGCAGGGGAAT
>JBBPTF010000132.1:0-22040 GCA_038094015.1 Phylloporus cf. gajari | reverse complement strand
CTATGCTAGAACATGTGGACCCTGCAGACAGCATTAGCCTTGTTTGGTCATAAACCTGTGTCCTAGCTGAAGACCAAGAGCATATCGAAGGGATGGCCTAGGCACACCCTTGCCTAATGTATCTGATAGCTACTTGTTATGTTAAACTTCTAAGGGCTTCTGTATCAGCAGACATGTCTATTGAAGTCCCTCAATTGTAGTACCCACACCTCATTGAGAACAACTGGGCATTCATCACCGAGCAGCTAATGGGGTTACCTGCTGTCACTGTTGCAATGTCCAGTTAAACTCTCTGATGTTGGATTTCTGAAGCAAGTTGGACAACTTGTGTCCTGGCAGACTGTCACCCAGTGAGGAGTGAGGAGGTTTGGGACGGGGAAGTGAAGAGAGAAGATAGTCTCTTTAAGCCAAAGCCCATTGCCACAAATCTTTCACACCACAAGTTCAAGATGTATTAACTCAAGTTGGCTACCTGATACTATATATTACATCCTGTATAATGACATTCAAAATTGAAAACATTGCACACTTTACAGCTTGGCAATTGCACCCTGTACAATGCTTTAGGTGGTTTGATGATGACATTAGAGGTATGCTGTGCATGAAGGAAGCACCCACACACTACCATGCCTTATGCACCTTGCCAATGCAGGATATGAACCCACAGTCACTGATCATTCCATTTCAACACTTTCAGATCAATATTGCCTTCAGTGGGACTGTCTTTCAGTTGATGCTGAGCTGAATTGATATCAATGGTTATAGTGGATCAATAACATCCATGAAAACATATATCACTTTATTTACTTTTACATTATGGTGTGAAACTTGTACTTAACAACACATCCAAGAAGGAGATGACAATCATCGAAGATAGCTATGAGCTGACCAATCTGGATTTTACTTCACATTTGAATGTGAAGTCAGACTAGGGAGTGCAAGGTGTAGGGAGATTCAGACATCCCTTTTTCACAATGAAGACCACATTATTGATTAATCATGTATGGTGTGGGTTACTGATGCACATATGTGCAAATTGCAAGATCTTAAATGGTAGGCTTATTTAGGTCTCTCCAATATATAAATGCTCCCCACTTCTTTAGAAACTCTTTGCAATTGGTGTTCAACAATGGAATTGGATCATATCTGAACCTCATCCCATACATTTGCATGTCATCCCATTTCGGAGAGGTTGGTCCCAACAATTTCTGAGTGCACCCTACCATGACTGACTTAGTCTCCTGCCTATTCATCACTTCGGAGAGCTGTATATCCATGTCACTAGGAACCCTTGGCAGTTCATCGATGCTCTTTCCATCCCAGCCTTCAAGAGAAAGCTGCTTGTTGCATTCCACTGGATTCAAGCAAGCTTCAGCCAGGGTATAAGTTGGATCAGAGACATCTAGCTTGTCTCCAATTTCTGTGAAGGTGGGACCTGGCACTTCAAATAGATAGTCTGAATATACATTGCCAATGACCTCCAGCTCTAATGTGGAAATTTCCTCAGGTTGTGCAAATAGCAAGAGCGTCCACTATAGAATAGGCATCCACAGCTAGATGAGTTAGTCAAATAGGGGATGGTGCAAGTGGCTTGTGGCAAAAAAGAAGAACTATACTTGCATGCGAGGCTGGGATGTGTCAAGGATGTGGACAGGTCACTTGGGGGTCATGCAATAAGTCCTAAGATCAGGGTATAAGATACAATGTTGTGTGGTGAGTGTGCCAGAACAATGTCTATTTATTAGCAGTTGGTTAATGAATGTAATGCAAAAACTCCACATCAACTGGCTTGATGGCGGATTAAACATCATTAGCATGGCAGATGATCGCATAAGTTTAGGTGCTTATACAGCATGGCTGGTGTATGGTTGGCTAAGGGTCCAATCCAACTGACATAGGGTCAATTGACATCCTCATACCATATCATTTAGCATGGCAAAGCCAAGGGAAACTGTAATTGAGCTAGTGAGTTGCCACTGTCATCTGAAGATGCAAAGCCATTGAGGTGTATTCTGTGGAAATGAAGCAACCTCATGCCAGCACCATGCGAGGGGCAGTCACATGATAGAGCAAGGTGGATATCTTGCCATCCAGACTTGGCCAGTTACATTTGATTGTTGCCCACCTTCATTCAAGCCTAGAATTGGCAACAGAAACATCACACTGTGTTTCTGTAATAACTTTGGAGCTGCAGCCTTGAATGTACTCAACAAGATCTTACCCAAGGGCTCAAAGTTCATCACCTCCCCACAGTAAATGATGAAACCCTTGCACAGAACTTTGTATGGGTTGACCTAATTTAGGAAGGATGCATCCAACAGGGTGGATACATCTTTGCCCATTTCTTGCACATGATGGAAGCTGACATATGCCTTCTCATGACTATTGGACATTTTTGTTGTGCTGATTTGATGCCTAAGGAAGCCACAGCACTGGACAGGGTCAACTGCCCACTTGCTTCTCACACAGGTTTGCAGCATTCTCATTGGAATTCACGGATCTTGTGACCTATGATTTGTGGCACTGCCAACACTAGGGTCCTGCCCCTACATATTGTGCTTAACCAAACGTAGCATGCTTCCAATACCTGTTGGGAAGTTCATCTTTTCAATTTGCATGCCACCTTGACATGAGCTGTATGGCACATGGAACGCAATTGAGGCATTTGTTGTGATGTTGTTGGTCAGTTTCTAGGCAACGATTGAAGAATTCAATCAAAGCAATGCACAGGAAAGCCCTTTTTGAGTTAGGCTTCATATTCTGAATAAACTCGTTTGCAAAGCTAAGTCAACAGTAGATATAATGTGGAATATCATCCAGGCAAATCACATTGGAGTGCTTTTGAATGTTACTTGTACTCAATATATAAGTGCAACATTGTTGCTAAGACAAAGTAGTCTGCTGCGCCTCTCATGGAGCACCACAGATTGTCCACTGGAATCTTGCACCCGTCCTGCATCACAGTATGCATAGCCTTGGCTATTGATGGGAAGTAGACAAGAGATAGTGCACAGCCTTGGATAGTCTCATCATACTGATTTAAAGCCAGGCAGAGTTACTATGCCAGGTGTAATCCATCTTATGCCTTCTGGATTGTGCTTCTCATGTGCTTTTCTCATATCCATGGCACAACACATGACCTTTATGGATGGTGTCTTGCTACGCAGACCAATGCAAGCTTCAGTACATTGTTCACAGGTGAATTCCATCTTTGAGTTACATCTGCACAAGAAATACTATATATCAAATGCATTGCAATTGATCATGTAAGAGAGGGGTATATATAATAAAATAGCATTCCAATAGGCAGGTGATTGGTAGGCACATATAGGAGGTGCTTTTGGTCAAATGTGCTTGCTGGAACCCTTGTTCCTGGAGAATACATCCTGCCACAATTCACATGGCAGCCATCCCATAGCTTCACATGTCACCACTGCTTTGTATCGTCATTTGAAGTAGGGAATGTCCACATCTAAAATTATCAACAAATCACACTATCCACACTTCACCACATGACCTCAAAATAGCTCTGCTAGTGCAATCATGTTCTAAACCCAGGTCTAGCTCATGAGGCTGATTGGAAAAGATAGAGTCCCAGCAAATGGTTGCCCCAAAACACTTCATCACGTCAGCCTTGAAAGCCACATGATATAATGACTCTTTTAGTTGACATGGGTGAATGAGGCTTTGTTAAATCTGTTGACTGACAATGTTCATTTGAAGCACATGGCTTCCCAAATTGCCAGAAGTGTGATTTAAAGCTGGGCATCCAACTGTTCTTACACCCAGTCTACTTCATCTTCTCTCAATAACAAGTATAGAATTCTTGATGTCAAACATGAGTAACTGGCTGCTTTAGTCTATTGTACATTATCAACAGCTTCATTTTCCAGACAAGTACCCTGCATATTATGTTCTTCATGGGCACACACACCGACTGGAGCAAATTGTAGCCCCTAGTGGAAGTTGCAGCTACAGCTTTCAATGTCGAGTTCTTCATTACAGGCCAGTATCTCTACAAATGTGTGATCTTCTTGAATAACTTCTTCCTCACAGACTTGCACATGCTCCCAGAATATGGCTTGACCAAAACTCTGGTCCACACATTCCTGAACGCTGATTTCCACAAGTATGTCAATCATTAGCCTGGTGACGATACCACAACCATTCACTCCAACACAGCCAACAGCCTTCAGGATTTGTTTTCCAAGTACAAGCCTGACTTGCTTATCATTCATGGCAATAGAGTCAAAGTGCTCACTGCATGCATGGTTGCAGCTTATGAGGTGGTTCATTTGACACATGTTGAGGGTGACAAAGTATCTGGGTCCATCAATAACTCATACTGCTATACCTGCATACATTTCAGTACCAGTCACTTCATCTGCTCTAGCTGTGCAGAGCATTGCCTTATTGCAAATGGCCAGCACTGTGGGACCATCTTCAAGATTGGCTTGCCCAAACTGGATACCCACCTTCGAGATAGTGGTGCTACAATTGATGTAGTCAAACAAAAGTAAGACACCCTGTTCACTTGATATGAGTTGCACTTACACTCTTGTAAGGTACAACATTGCATTTGATGACTTCGGAATAGTCACATTCCATCCTGTGATGTCTGAGAGGGACTCTATGAGAAAGCAAGCCCAAGATCTTTTTGATGCACTTACAACAAGCAGCAAGAACTTCATTGTTATAATGCTGAACAACGACCCTGGATACATTTGCGAGGTCATTGCGAGTCTAGATGGGGAGTGCTTCTACCATATCCCAAATGTTGAGTTCAATGATTTCTCCATCCTTATGAAAAACTGCAAGGCAGTCGTCAGCAACAGCAGTGCGATGGTCCAAGAGTGCCCTTTCCTCAGGAAATCAAGTCTGAACATTGGATCCTGTCAGCATGGTTGAGCAGAGGATGCTGCATCAATCATGCATAGCTCTGCCCAGAATAGCTACAATTTCATCAGATTCTTCAAAATGATGTGGGGTAGAACTTTCTCCTCACACAACAGTTATGGCAATGGGAATGCTGTAGGAAAATTTGTCAAGGTCCTGCTGCAGGACACATTCTGGGTGTTGCCTCTACAGAAGATTTACTGTGACACAAACTGATTCAAACACTGTTGACAGGTAAGTCATTGAAAGATTATTATAGCCTGTGTTTCATCCCTCTTGACAGAACATTGCTGCCACATTCAAGCTGAAACCTTTGCCTCTTGCCAATCTTGATCAAGTTGTGTTTGTCCAAGTTAAATGAATAAAGGAAGAAATTGGAGGTATTAAACCGTTGTACCATCATCTTTACCACTTTGCAGTTATAAAAAACTGTGTGCTAGAAAACACAGTATGATGTTGAGAGAAATCAATTGGGAATGTTATGGGTATGGCTAACAACATTGAACTAGCCAAACTCGGTTGGGTTTTCAGAGTTATGTGTTCAATTCTGTTCTTGAGCAAATTTTTTTCAACCTTTTTTGATTGTAAGATATACACCATTGCTTGAATATCTGCTATGCTGCCATTATGATAACCATAGGAAATCTATTTACATTGACTGAATGTTGTATGATCCTATGTATCTGGGACACTACAAATTAGTTCCCTTGTCACTGATCTCTATATGACCCTTGTCCTAATCAACATCATAGCTGAGCTGAATATCAGTGTTGTTGTCACTAGTTATCATTGTGATCAGTAAGTGAATAACAGTGACTCCTGACACTGAAATTTACTTTTTTCAGTGACATTGTCTTCCCTTGATGGCAATCTCATGACAGTCTGATATGTGATGTATTATTACAATCACCAAGCCCATATTGACATTGTATTTGTTAAGAATATTGTATCTTATTTTATCTTATCTGACATTCTCTATCAGTCAGCTATCTTATCATATCATTCATGTCAGCATGATTTCTAATTATTATTCATCTTTATCATACTGACTGATATGTTATTACTATTGCTAACTGATACTGACACTGCTCATGTTTTGCCATTGGCTGATATCTATAGTATGATAAGCTCCTTTTATGCCATTGGCTCTGATAAGAGCATTTACTGCCATTGGATGCTATTGTTCTATCTATTTAGAACTACTATACACATGTACAAACAAACTGTACTGTATATAAGGAGGAGCTCTCCTCATGTATGCTCCTCTAACAGAATTCCCATCCTCTGTTCTTAGCCTTTGAGTTATTACTCTAAAGTGCTCTACCTGTAACACATGACTACTTCCTATGTTGTACCTACCCTAGTGAGTAACTCCCACTAGAGCCCATCCTACAATCTTTGGAGTCTTGAATTTCAAAAGTATTCTGGCATAGAAAGACTGTAGTGCAGGAGCTCTACAGGAATGTTCTTCAAAGCACTTATAAGGTGATGTCATAGGTTACTAGGAGCTGATATTTCTATAGACTTGATCATACCAATCTCCTGACCTATCATGTGTAGTATGGAGTCAGTAGCTTTGTTGGTGTGATAAGAAGGACCCATGATCACTTTTGAATTGTGCTTACAAGGTCATCAAATTTCCACTCTAAGATCTATTGGACATTAGAGTTGATTCTAAGACACTCCAAAGCACTAATATCTTTATCAGTGAGACTATCAATGGTGGTTTACTACTTGTGCTTCTTTACTCATTTATTATGTGTGTAGTTGCTGATATCATTTCAAAACAAGTCCATCAACCAGTCCTCCATCATCAGCTATATTGTAGAATGGGTTGTTCTTGTCTACAAGGGAGATAAAAACACAGGATATTGAGTCTGTGACATTGTACCTCTGTATTTCCATTCAGATGACCCTGGTATTCTCCTTATCAAGGTGTTTTTCTGTGTAATGCAATATGATACTCTTTCAATTTAACTTACATTAGACTGTTTGTCCTCTTCATGACTGACAAGCATGATGACAACCTCTTTCATGTTGTGTATGCATAATCCAGTCGGGTTTATGATAGGTTATCATTCAAGAGAGCCATCACTGATATATTATAGATAATATATGTGTACCTTCTTCTTGAGAACTTGTATATAGACAGTGGCAACTATGAACCTGCAATATGATCATTCAATTGTGCCTAGGGTAAACTTGGTGACTGCCAGACAGAGGCATGCCAAAGAGCCACATGGGTCATGGGTGATAGCAGAGGATGTAGAGGAAAAGTGATATCTGAGCTCTGCTGGAAAATCAACACTATCATGACCTCAATTGTCTACTTCAAATTTCACCTACACTATCATGTCAGATGTTGTTTGCACATATGGAATGAGATTGATGCATCATGAAATAATTAATATATGTCAACTTTGTGGTGTTTGAGCCCCTGAGTTCAATTGTGTTGTGGACTGCCATATGTCCAAGACCTGCAAGTTCTAGGGCTCTGTATTGACCTTAGCATACCAATGTGTAGATGACTGACCAAGAGGATGAAGCAGGAAATCTATCAGAGAATACAGGAAGAATATACAAAATGAAAAGAAGAAAAAGGATATATTGTTCACAATGGGAGCTTGTATGCCTAAATGGTTATCCAGCAACCAGCTCTCCAAATGATGCCAAATAAACAAGTAACAATACTTACAACCAGCCCAGACAGAAATATTCACTGATACAATACAATTGAAGGTTGTTGAGGAGGTGAGAGCAATGTATATATGGCTTGAGGCTAGTAGGCAAGGACACTGGTGTTACATGATGTGTAAGTTGTGTAATGATGAGTACAATATAATTATTTATGCTAACATCCATACATATTGTCATGGATGATTTTACTCATCAGCTTGAATATTGACCTAAGACCTGAATTGATGATAACAGTAGATGTAAGCTAAGGCAAAGTCATACCTGTACCTTGCTAGAGGACAATGACCTTTATAATCATGACTGTACACTTCAATTTTCACCTATGCCATCACTGTTATGCTTATACTAGGTAGGTCCAAGTTGTAGCATCAAAGAACAGCAAGTTTGAAGTGAGAGTGAAGTGAGAGTCAAAAGAGACAAACTCAAGAGACTGTTGTCCAGAAATCAGATATGATTGAGGAGATCTAGCTTAAAGATACAAGTATGTGACTGACAGTCTTATATACTCTTGTGGTAGGAAAAGAAGAGCAGAAGGAGAATACCTTGGGAAGGCTAAGAAATATGCAGTCTACAGCAAGTACAGGAATCTGCAGTGATCAAAGATTCTGTAGTATCAAAAGTGATGGAGATAAAGGCTATGGAGAAAGAAGTGATGACTGACAGAATGAGTCAGGTGGAATATGTCATCATAGAACAGAAATAGAGTTTGTTCCTATAGTATCCTCATGCTTCTAATGCTCCCAATGTTTTTTCCTCCACCTTCAGAAACTCTGGAAGTGAAGTTCCTTTTTCAGTATCACTTATTTAGCCTTGGATATTGTCAGACTTTTACAAGTGTGCCTCCATCTATAGTATAAAGTTTATTTTCTTCTTTTCTTTCCCTCAGTTGTTCTCACACCTCCTTGGACAATGGCTGAGGTGAGTCATATTGTTTTTATATACATTACTTTACATCTAATGACTGTAGTGGGCACTTCTGCCCTTTACTTAGGTGAATTCAGTTGTTCTTGCACCTCCTTGGGCAGCAGCTGAGTGGGCACTTCTGCCCTTTACTTAGTTTTGACAGCTAGTGTATCTAGTCAAGACACACCTACCAGATGGACCCCAAGTCAAATAATCTGTGATGAATGTCAAAATGGACACATCAGGAGTGCCAACACATGATAGGGATGGTCAAGACAAGTCAAAGAAGCTACTAGAAGTGCCAGGTCATGTCAGCAAACAACCACAACAAGAAAAGAGTGAGTACTCACCATATAGGACTCAACTCAAGCAGATTGCAATGGATTGCAAACACACATTGGAAGCATCAGGAAGCATCAACAATATTAGGACATGTCTAAACAAGCTGCAGAACATGTCAGAATGGTTCAGTAAACAGCAAGAATGCTATGTCAAACCATACACACCATGTACTGCTCAAGTTGAATATTCTGCACCAGATGGTGAAACAGATGCATCTCCAGTGTCATGAAGCCATGAGGACCCTAAGGACCATTGAAACATGCTGAAGAAGCTGCTGGACACATCAGAGTACACCAGGAACACACTAGGACAAGCAGAGTAGGAGAAGATACCTCCAGAGCCCCCAGACAAGTCAGTCTGCTCCAACCATGAAATGGCCATACCAAATGCAGCCCATAGTACCCAGGGATCTACTCACATTGTCGGAAACATGTGTCATGTCAAAATGAAAGTGCAAAGTTGAAATATGGGTCCAGGAGAGCACATGGGTGAGGAAGTCAAATTGGATGACATTGAGCATGATCTGGAACACCAAAGCGATGGCAAATACATCATATGCAGTGAGAATAGATGCCAGATGGATGGCACAACAAGCAGCACACACTGCAACTTGAAACAAGTTGAAATGGACGTGCTAGCTGAGAACCACATGGATCAGCTCAAACACAATAGACACAAAACAGCACACATACTTGAGTCACCCAAGGCTCATCTCAGGTTGTCCACCAAATATTTGGATCTAACACATTGATCAGCACAACTTCAAGCAAAGCACAAATGATGTATGGACCACCTTGAAGACTCTCAATCTTGGTCAGCAAGCAAGCTATGCTACACTCTTCCAAGACTCCCAGTGACCCACAGATCAAGGACAACGATTGCATGCACCCTAGGCAATACCAGCAGATAACTGAGCCATGACTTATCAAATTGGGCATCTGTGCCAGCACTGTACAACATGACCTCAATGGACAGTAATACTACAGACAATACATTCATTTGGACTATCTACAGTAAGGTTTAGACTCTTATTTAGCTGTTTCTTATGTTTCAAACACTTCTGCTTATTTGCTAACCTATTTGTGTTTGAGGAGGAGTGTTGGAACAATTTGATTACCTATGCATTTTTGCTTACTAAGCAACTATATGAGAAGGACAAAATATGGGGAAAAAGAAAGTAAGGATAGATATGGGTGTATGGTATAAAATCAAAGAAAGGGAAGTTAGAAGCAAGTGACAGTATGAAGGTGTTCAACATAGGAAATACAAGATACAAAATGACATAGTAGACACTTGGAGAAGGGGATGTTAGAAACAGTAGTGTGTGAATACACACAGACCCAAGCATCAGGTGACATGGCAGATATACATAACCATTTATAGGGACTGGAGGGTAAGGCTTTGAGAGCCTGTAACACTTTCATTCTATGTAGAATAGTAGAATAAAAGTGTTTGTTCTTCTTCTTCATGAATACATGTTGTTGAAATTATTAGTGTATTAACATTAGTAACAAGTACTAATCATTTGTCTGTCATGCTAATGATTAGTAGTGTCTGTTACACTAATAAGTTAATAGGATAACAATGCTAATCTTGTCCATCACACTAATTACTAGCATGACATCCCAATGTACTAAGCTAATAAATATATTAGTATTAATAACTAATGATGTTAGTTACCATTCCTAATATGCCTCATATGGAATAAGTGACACATGTCTATTATTAATGATCAACAATGACATGACACTTTGATCCTGATCAATCCTCATTGATCCTATGATCCTAGACATTGCTATTGTGGATCTGAACAATAGAAAATGTCATCTATTGTCCTTTTAACATATTCATTGTTCTAATACTAGAAGAATGGAGTCTACATTAGTAGAACAATAGATAGATAGATTGTCCTACAACAATTCATAGATCAAACTCAGTTATCTCAGACTGAATTCTTGATATATATGATACTTTTGTATATAAAACAGTAGAATAGTTTGAGAATACAAGAAGAAGACTCCTTCTATCAATTATAAGTTGTCTCAAGTGTTGCTTATCAATCAGACTCTTATCTATCAAGAGAAGCCTCTGCTAAGTACAGTAAGTCTCAACTGTACATACTCCCTTTGTTGTACTGTGCACACCAGTGGAACAAGCTTCAGTTTCATTACATGTGAGTATGTGAAATATACCTCAACAGTGGTACTACAAAGCATAGTATTACAGTGGCTCAAAAAAACTGTCCCAATGTTTGCATGTTTTGCATTAAATGGCTTCTAACACCAACACCTCCTAACCTAGACCTAACATATGAGTATATAGAATGTAGTGCATAGTCATGGATTTCTATCCATGCAAGAATCAAGAGATTTGATGATGATCTCATGAAATGAGAGCCATTATAAAATGACACAAATTGGATCCTGGAATGATGTAAGATGACTACACATCTCATGTAAGTATTATATTATGTTATAATGATGTCATATATTATATAACAACATATGTTAGGACTACAATTATTAACAAATCTCTTTATTACAATCAGAAAAGCCATCTCTATTGAATATAAGGAAGATGTTATATTTTTTACTTTTGTTGATGTTTCCTGTGGTGGAATTGTATCTCAAATGAACACATGAGGGAGTATTGTAGCTAGGGTCCATTATAAAGATCAATCAGAGAGGTGAAACCATTATAGTGAATATCCTCCTATACCCTCTTCTATGACTTAATATAATGAATTGTTATTGACAAGGACAATGATGTGATTGTTATCCCTTATTACATCAGGATCATCATTAATATCATCCTATCCTCACAGTTAGCTGCAAATTTTTTCAAGTAGGCTTCTATGATAGTCATACTAAACAATACAACATCTTGTGTTTTTCTATAAATAAGAAAAAAAAAGGTCAGATTTTACTATTAAATACTAATATTGGATGCTAGACAAATAAAGAAGATTGATTTAATTAGATGGAAGTAAAGCTAATGAAATTAGATCATATGGACATGATTATACATGAAAAAATGAATAAAATAGCTAATTGAAAATAAGAGAAGGTTTTCTTTTCACAAACTACAACCTCTCAATAGTTGTTTTGAAGGATATTACTTACTGTCTGCAAGTGTATGATGATACTGATGTTGAAATTGATGTAATAAATGACATCAATCACATCATTGTCCTTGTCAATAACAATTCATTATATTAAATCATAGAAGAGGGTATAGGAGGATATTCACTATAATGGTTTCACCTCTCTGGTTGATCTTTATAATGGTCCCTAGCTACAATACTCCCTCATGTGTTCATTTGAGATACAATTCCACCACAGAAAACATCAACAAATGTAAAAAATATAACATCTCCCTTATATTCAATAGAGATGGCTTTTCTGATTATAATAAAGAGATTTGTTAATAATTGTAGTCCTAACATATGTTGTTATATAATATATGACATCATTATGACATAATGTAATACTTATGTGAGATGTGTAGTCATCTTACAGGATCCAATTTGTGTCATATAAGTTTAGAGTCGAAAAACTGTCCCAATGAGGTGTCATTTTGTAATGGCTCTCATTTTATGAGATCATCATCAAATCTCTTGATTCTTACATGGATAAAAAGCCATGTGTATGATAAAGTACTGAGGATGACTCTGCAGTCCACTGTGAGTAACCAAGAATGATATTAGAGGTGTAGGACAAAGATACAGTACCTGCAGTCAACTGTGAGTAACCAAAGGGTCTCAGAGTGGACTTGCAGGAGCTATGTGGGCTTGAAGTAAATACTGGTAAACAACTGGCAAGCCACATCAGCCACATCATCACAAAACACAAGAGGCGCCACAGAGGCACAGAATGAAGGTAGAACGATGGAAAAAAGTGGTAGGATAGAAAGTTGAATATGGAGAATCCAATGAGACTATAATCGAAGTCAAATGAGTGCAAGATCACCAAACCTAACAGTGTATGCACTACATTTCATTTACTCATATGTTAGATCTAGGCTAGGGAGTATCAGTGTTAGGAGGCATTTAATGCAAAATATGCAAACATTGGGACAGTTTTTTGAGCCACTGTATAGTGGGCCAGTGGGATGAGCTTCTTGTTCAAATCAAAACAGGCAGTGGACAAATGTCATGTGTACAAAAGAGTTTGGTCAAGCTGTCTCTGCATTGATCTCCAACAAGCCAAGTTTCCATTATGAAATCATGTCCAAGCATAGCAATCTCATTGTCATCTCAGGTGGCTGTTCAATATTGATGACATTTAATGAGGGTAGATGTAATTAATATTTACCTGTGGTGACAATTTCAATGTCAGTGGGTTCAGGGGATTGATCATCCTACTTTTGGTTTGCATTGAGTGGTTTTTTGTCAGTGGTTTATGTGAGAGACAATACAAGAGATGGATTTACTTCAAACAACACATGTTGGATTTTGAATTGGTCCCTTCCATTGAAAGCAGAGAAACTGCTAGACACTTCTTTGCCTTTCTCATGTTTGATAAGCTTTTCAAAGGCATGAATGCCTTTAGTACAGTCAGGGAAATCAGTGACAATAAAAGTATATATGGTTGGATGAATAGGCACAATGAGATGGCAATTGAGTTTAACATCATGGAAATGCAAATTTAAATTGTTGGCAGGATTGAAGCTACCATCTAGAGTAAGAGAAAAGACATTCTAAGCTACAACAAAAACACCCCATAAAGTGAATTTGTTATTGGGATATTTGCAAATAAGAATGTTGGCATTCTTGGTGGTTTTGAAATCAACTAGGTGGAGTAGATTTGGTGTTGAGATATAAGCAGCAAAGGGGTCAGACATTTTAAGTAGTTTGAGAAGAGAGTTGGCAGTTATGGCAATGGGAGGAGTATGGGTTGTGGAGGATGTAGAAGTGTATGTAGAGGTAGTTGGGTTGGAAGGAGTAGATAGTCATTTGATCAAGTCCTTTTACTTGGATGCAATCATGGTTAATTTGAAAGTGCTAATGAAAATTTGATGCCATTGACCATATTCAGTTAAATAGGGTGTCAGAGTGAGATTTAAGCTGTACCAATGACAAGTGTTGTTTTTTTGAATTTATTTGTATGTTCAATTCACAGGTTAAGTTTGAGGTGTTGCACAGTACAATTTTTTGTATGAGGTAGAAAGTGTGTTTAAGGTATGTTAGTCTGAACTTGATTTGGGTGCTAAGGAGTATACACTTATTCTGTTTTTGATTTAAACTTAAAGAGAATATTTAAACCAGTTCTCTTCTTGAAAAGAGAAAGTTTCATTAATATGAAACATGGTTGATGGTGGAGAGTCATTATACAAGGCATATCTTGAGTTAGTTGATTAATTTTCATCTGTATGATGCAAAAAAATTACCATGATCAATTTCCAATAGGGCAAAAGGGCAATCTTATGAAATTGTGCATGTGCTTATATTATTCAATTTATCAAATATCTCTAATTTCATTCAAAATCTAATGTTATTGTTTGTTCATGAGATGGGTGTGTTGTTGGAGTAGAGAATGTAGTATATCTATTGACAAAGGAATCAATTTCAACCAATAAAAGAGAGAGGGAATAAAGAGTAGAGTATACATTGCTCTTCAAGTACAGCACAAGACTGTCTGTGCTAGTTCAAGAATCTGATGGAATGTTCTGTGGAAAGATACAGTGAGAATCTATCAAGATATGAAATTGATAGGAAATGGCAATATCATATGAATGTGATTAATCCATAGTTAAACTTTTCTAGCTTGATTTTCCATATCAGAACATAGTGAAGTCAAGCTTGCTTCCAATTGGAACATTTCCATGGAAAGTGTGTTACATGAAGTGGCCAGTCATTTTGCAACATCTAGAGAGTCTATCTGGAATAGAATGTGAAATTTTGCATCAAGCTGCAGAGGAGAAGGAAAGAAACTGTTGAGCATATGAAGGTTTAGCAAGATAGAACACTGCTATACACTGTCATGTAGAGTTGTTGAGTGTGGTTGATGCTCACAATGGTTAAAGAACAAGAGTTAATTAGAACTCAACTGTAGAGTTTGAAATATCTATACTACTGGTATGATTATTTAATCTACCTAATTAAGAGTATGAACTACTATGCACTATCTTGTTTAACACTCCCTCTTGCTAAGCTGCTGATTTTCAGGCATATAAGCACTAGAGTATAATAAAGAGTATGGCTAGGAAGAATGAAATCTAAAAGATCTTAAGTCCAAATTCTGATTTAAACTATTCAAATTTTATATAACCTAGATTCTTGGTGAACATATCTGCAGGATTTGAGAATCCATCAATGAAAAGAACTTTAATGGAACCATCTTTGACCCAATCTCTGACTACATGCCATTTTATCTCAACATGTTTGTTTCAAGTTTCAGTGACTGGATTAGCTGCCATGAATATTGATCCTTGGTTATCACCACAGATGGGGATGGGTTTAAGTTTATACCCAAGTTCTCCAAGTAGTTGTTTGATCCAAACTACTTGTCTGCTACAATCTGACAGTACAATGCATTCAGCTTCAGTAGAGGAGAGGGAAACACACTCTTGTTGTCATGATATCTAGCTGAAAGTACAGTTTGCTAGTTTAATAAACCATCCTGTCTGAGAGCATCTAGTATTGGGATCAGATACCCAGTCAGAATCTGTACAAGCTACAAGACCAGATCCTTTTACTCCATCATAGATAAAAGCATATTTTCAAGTACCAAGCAGATAGTGGCAGATATACAGTGCTTTATCTATATGTTCTTAGGTAGGATTGGTGGCATGTTTAGATAATGTTATAACAGCATATGTGATGTCTGAGAAAGTGCTAATCATAAGATATAGCAATGATCCAATAATAGTTTGGAATCTGGTTTGAAGTTTGGGATCAATAGTGTTTTGAAGTCCAGTTGTAGGACTGGTCAAAGACTGACAACTGGGCTGGACTGGACTGGTCAACAACTGGACTGCAGTTGTGAGTTGTCTGATTTCTGGGACAACAGACTGCAGTTGCCAACTAGTTGCAACCGGTTGCAGCTGGTGTACAGCCACACTACCTAATCACACAATGTTCCCCTAAGTTTCTGTGATTTTTTGACTACTTTTACTATTTTTTAAGGGTTTTTTTAGGGTTTTTGAGTGATTTCTATGTGTTATCATTGCAAATTAATATATTTAATGACAGAATATGATGTATAGACACTAAATGAAGACTATTTGCACTTGTGTGGGATAGAATTCACACATAAAACCAGTTGCAACCAGTCTTTTAGCAGTTGCAGCAGGTTTTTTTTTCAATTTTTAATGGTCCAGTTGCCTCACTTGGACCTCTAGGACCAGTCCTGGTCTGGTTACCTTATTTGGAACATCAAAAACTGGACTGGACCAGACTTTAAATCACTAGGGATCAACAGGTCCATTGTTCTTTAAAGGATAATATCTTTGAAGTAAGGGAGTGGGAGTGATCTTTGTATTGGTTATGTCAAATCTTTCAATGACCTTGTCAAGATACATGCATTGATTGACTAATATCTGATGGTCTTTGCACTGAATGTACATATGAAGGAATTCTCTGGCTTCACCAAGATCTCTACATTCACATTTTTTTCATGAAATGTCCCTTAATCTCATCAACAATGGCTTTATAGGGACTATAGAAAATGGCATCATCTACATAGACTATGGCTACAGCCATGTGGGAGCCTTTCCTTTTATAAAAGAAGATGCTAGGATCAGACTTCAGATGTTTGAATCCAAGTTCTTTCATAGACTCATTAAGAGTATTCCATCAGGCTAATCCAGCTCATTTAAGGCCATACAGGGCTTCTTTAATCTTAGGACTTTGCATTCAAGCCCAGGGATTTTAAAGCCTTCTAGGAATTCCATGTATATTTCTTCATCAAGATTGCCATAAAGATAGGCAGCTCTTATGTCTATGGCTTTCATGTGCTATGATTCCAGGACAGCAAGAGCCAACATCAATCTGACTGTCTTATATTGCACTACCTCATATTGCACTACTGGAGAGAATATTTGGTCAATGTCTATGCCTTTCACTTGAGAGAATCCTTTTGTGACTAATTATGCTCATTTATGACAATCTGGTTTGACATCAAATACCCATCTATTTTTGATGACTTTGCAATCTTTGGGTTGATTGACTATGTCAAATACATCTTGTTTCTTTAGCATCTCAAGTTGCTTGTGATATGCAACTTTCCACTCTTCTTGAACTGCAGCAGGTGAAACAACCCTAAAACCCACTAGGGACTTGTCACTAGGTTGCACTAGAAAGCATCAACTTAGGAAGATCTAGCTCTAGGGGAACTACCCAGAAGAACCAGACTGAGGATGTCAGTCATAGCTCCTGGTCTTTATATACTACTATTCATGTATGTACATGTTTGAACTAGACCTACTGATATGTATTGTATAAGTCCATACCCTGTACCCTAGGAGACTGTGGCATAGTCCTTGCCTCATGTATCAGGTGAGCAAGTAATGTCTGCCATCAGGTTGTGTCAGATGGGCATGTGGTTAAAAAGTCTATGCTTCCATCAAATGGAAGAGAAGAAATGGAAATGAAAAAGAAGTCCAAAGAAGGGAAGTTTGGAGTCCTTATATATGTACCTTAGGTTCCAGACCCTTGAAATGTTCTCATGACATCATAGCATTTAAAAGTGTTCAAGGATAACAGCCAGCACTTACTACATAGCATAGCTGTGACTCTGTTGATGGACTAGTGCTTATAGATCAACCTGGCTACAGTCCAGTCCCTGTGTTCAAACACCTTGAGGACCTTTAAAGGGTCTATGAACCTTAAATAGGTTCACTCAGAAAGAAAGGGTGAAAAAATATAATATTGTTACACTACCCCCCATTAAGGATTGGCTACCAGATGATCAAAAGGAGCAGTGCATAACCATTCAGTCATGTTGACATAATGTTTGAATAAAGAAATGAACATCAAATGAGACATCCTCAACTTGCAAGGAGCAGCAGGGTGGGAGGCATGGAAATCAGCAATAGTATCCTTTACACCAGGCAAAAGATGATGTTCCAGCTCCCATGTCCTGTCTGTCACATCATATCCCTTCCAATAGATAAGATATTCAAGGCATTGTTGATGACCCTTGTATCAGGAATCAACTATGTAATCAACTTCATATAAATTATTACAATCTTTGGTAACATGTACTAGTCCAGGTGCAACCACAGGTTGACCAGGTAGTTACTTCTTATATGACTTAACATGTGAAACATTCACAGTGTCATGGATATGCATGGATTTTGGGAGGTGCAACTTGAGTGTGTTAGGACCAACCAATGTGGTAACTTCATATAGCCTAATCCATCATTCCATAAGCTTCTATAAAGCATGCATGAGCCTTAAACTATTGGTGCTCAGCCACACTTTATCTCTAACTTGATAAGGAGGTGTAGGACATCAGTGCTTGTCTGCCTCTGACTTCTGATGTTCTTGAGCTTTAATTAAATTTTACATGCAGATTATATGGCACTCTTCATGTCCATGGAAAAGGATCTGGTCACTGGGGCTTTGGATGAACCCTGTTTAAATCCTATTTGTGGGAGATAAGAGTGTGTAACTACAAATGGGCTCTGCTTTGTGGGCATTTGCTTCTTGTGATTATAGGAGAACTGGGCAATTGGAACCCATGTCTCTTGCTTTTTGTTGCAATAAAGTCTTAAATATTATTGAAGATCATGGATCATCCATTCCATCTGTCCCTCAGTTTGTGGATGATGTGTGATACTCATCTCTTGAGTAATTCCAAGTCTTTTGCATATCTCAGACATGACTTTGCTTGTAAATTGTAGACTGCAATCTGAAACAATACTGTAGGGAAGACTATGATTTTTCCAAACATAATAGAGATATAACTTAGCTGTATCAAGTGCTGTTGCTGTTTTATTGCAGGGACTTCCTTTGAAAATTGATCAACAATGACCAGAATGGAATTGTGTTCTTCTGAAATTGGGAGATTGGTAACAAAGTCAGCCAATACATTGACCCATGGCCCCTTGGGAATAGTCAATGGCTGTAGCAAACCTTGTGTGGCTTGATTGGTTCCTTTCATCCATGTGCATCTATTATATCAGGATATATAATCCTTGATGTAAGTAGTAACACTGGGTCACCAGTAACTTTGGGTGACAAGACCAATCACCCTCTCATAATCAGAGTGTCCAGCTATGAGTAAATTGTGACATAATTTAAGGATTTCCATATGGAGATCCAGGTCTTGTGAATCAGAAATAAATAATCTTCTGTTTTCATCATAAAAGAGACCTTCTTGCTCCATACAAATCTCCTTTTCTTTATATAACTTGATTGTATCACTTTCCTTAAACAGACACAACTTCTTAAATAGTTCTTGACAGATTCTATCCCCATCATCTTAGATTGCAACTACTGATGTGGTTCATATCTGCTCCAGGGAGATCATAATAATACTTTTATTATTGTCTTTGCCTTGATCACTTCTAGAGAGTGCATCCACTTTAGTGTTCATAGGACTTGGCTTGTAGACAAATGTGTAATTGAAATGTGTCAAATATTATGACCATCATGCTTGACAATAATTCAAATCTTGTGCTTTCATAAAGTATTGCAAATTTGCATGATCTCAAATTCTTCCCATGTTCCTTCAAGATAATGTCTCCAGAGTTCTAATGCTCAGATAATACTCAGCATTTCCTTATCTGCTCCTCATCTGCTATGGGATAATTATGTTCTTGTGGGTTCATACTGTGAGACATGAATGCAACAGGATGCCATTTATCCTCTTTTAGGATAGAGAGCACTGCTCCTGTAGCATAATTAAAGCATTGATTTTTAGATGGAATTTGCTATCTATATCTGGATATGCCAAAATTGGTGCCATTGTGAACTTCTGTTTAAGCTTATTGAACACTTCTTGTTGTGCTTCTTTCCACTGAAAGCTGTATCTTTCTTGAGAAGGTCATTAAGTGGTCTAGCCACTTGTGTATAATCTTTTATGAACTTTCAATAGAAATTGACAAGTCTAAGGAAACTGCAAACTCCTTTCACATTTGTGAGTGCAGGCCAATCAAGAATAGCAGAGACCTTCTTTTGATCCATCTTGATTCCTTTGGAACTGACTACCATTCCTAGATACTCAACTTCTTTGACATGAAAATGGCATTTCTCTGGTTTGACAAATAAATCATTTTCCTATAATCTTTTCAGGACTTTAGCAATGACCTTGGGATGTTCTTTTAGGTCATCTGTTTTTGTAAAGATCATTATGTTATCAATGTAAACAACAACAACATCTTCCATGTTAGAGAATAAATCATTCATCATGGTTTGAAACATGAATGGGGAGTTACAGGTGGCTTTCCATTCATCCCCTTCTTTGATGTATACATTGTTATATCTTCCACCTCTTGGTCTGCTCTTTCCAGATGAATGAAGCCCTCTTCACATTACTTCCTACTCAAGCTGCCAGTTCATTTGATCTGACCCTTGTAGGATATGCCCTAAAGACACAGAAAAGGGACATTCTAAATGCCCTTTATAAGTTGAATTTTCATACAGTGATCAACTTCATCTGCAAGCATCACATGGAGTATCATTTGTCTCCTTCTCTTCCAGTCCCACCTCTCTACACTCATATCATTGACTGATACACCTCTCTCCTAGCTACACTTTCTCCATTCTCCTCTCAACCACTCCTGATGTCACACACATCATTCAGGACTCTCCCATCCACTCTCCCATTAACAACAAAGGAATCTACCTATATGACACAGAGCAGCAAGTGGAGGACTTAGTGTTGCCCAATTCAATAGATGTGGAGATTGCTAATGACGCCTTCTAGTACACTTCTGCTCATTTTTGAGCTATCATTACTCATTATCCTGCTTTTGAATCACCTCCAATTGTGGTTCCATTGTCTTCTACATCATCTGGAGCATTGAACCGTCCCCTTGAACTCCTGAGGATTCCTTTGAACTGCCTGGCTATCATACCATCTGTGCAATAGTACACCCTTTTCCAACATCAATCCATATCTCCTGATCCTGCCTGTCAATCTCTCTTGTGCCTCTATCAAAGTCGCATCCTTGTGCCATCATCTATCCATCTATCACATCTCCGATTCCTTCCTCCATCGTTTTCACCATCTACCATTGCTTTTCTTCTAAAGCCCCTAAACATCAATTGAAGCCCCTATCCTTTTCAATCAAAATGAGCACTGATCAGCATCACCATCGCATTCAGGCTCTTGATGGCACCAACTACTCCACCTGGAGCAATGAAATGAAGGCCTTTCTGCACTCTAAAGGTCTCTGGTGACTTGTGGATGGCAAGGAAACTCGTCATGCTACTGATGTCACTGAGCAATCTGCCTGGGATGTCAAGCAGGACAAGGCTGCTGGGGAAATCATGCTCCACATCGCTCCTGATCAGAGAGTTCACATCAGGGAGCACCAGGACGATCCCATCGCCGCCTGGAAGGCTCTCAAGGACCTCTATGTGCAGCAGAAGGCTGGAACTAGATTTGTTGGCTATGATGAGTTCTTCAGCATCAGGAAGCGCCCTGAGGAGTCCCTCACTGCCCTTACTGCTCGAGTTGAGCATGCCATGTCCAGGATCAAGGAACTCTGTCCCCCCACCTTCGATTTAGCCAAATTAGATGATGAATTGATCTGTATGGCTCTGATTCGATCTCTGGGCCCTGACTACTACCACTTCACATCTTCCCTTGCTCTGCTCACTTATCTGGACAAGGATAAGGTCAAGGCCATGTTTCAGACTGAGGAAATCAATCGACGACCTCGTCCTGATGGGTCTAATCCTGTTACTTCGACCTCTGCACTCTCTGCCACTACTGGCTCATGCAAATGCGACCCATCTACGCCTTGCACATTCTGTGAGAAGTCTGATCACTGTGTATGCAAGTGCTTTGCCCTCTAACATGCCAAAACTGCTTATAAGATGTCCAAAGGCAAGGGCAAGAAGACCAGTGCTAATCAGGCTCAGACTCCAAGCACCTCATTGTCCACCACTCCCACTTCTCCATCCAATACCTCCAATACTCCCACTGCGACTGTTGCTGCTGCCAATGTTGTCCAGAGCGCTCAGGCTGTTGTCGAGCATGCAGGAAATGCAAGTCATCGTTCCAGTGACCCTTCTATCCCTCCTTCGA
>JBBPTF010000131.1:0-26859 GCA_038094015.1 Phylloporus cf. gajari | reverse complement strand
ACAAGAAAACACAGCGGGACTGCATAAAAAACGCAGCAGAATAAATGTGCATATATTGCACCATATGGGGCACTCGACAGGTGTGTTCAGTGGGCATTTTATGTCTGGCCAGTGGCCATTTGCCCTCGTTGATTGTTGCTGATGCCCTAGCATTGTTGTGCAATGTGTTGTCAACTCGTGTGCGTTCATTTGGCCCATTCGGTTGATATTCTACATTGCCATTGTCATTTGCCTACTCAACGTCAAGGGTGAGAGCAACTGCCGGTATGACAAGTGACAAGTGACAGCTGTCATTGTCATGCTGCAATCAAATCATGTTACCAAATAAGTCTTTTCCAAGTTCCGACCAGATCTGTCTCATGGTTTGCGATTTCTTTGAAAATCCAGACACACTACTTCTCAAAATGTACAAAACTCGCCTCCTAAAGGAGGTCTCATAATGATAGTAGATAAAGTGGAAAATCACATGCTACTAGAAGGGGTCAATGTGATCTATGCACATGATCTTAGTGTTAAGCTCTTACCATGACTCCCTAGAGATACACTGTTGTATACAATATTCCAACAAAATTTGATCCAGAGCTCATGCAGCAGATTGTGAGAAGCACTTCTGAGGGTCGAATGCATGAGGACTTCCTACATAGTTTGAATGCAGCATAGTACATGGAGCGACACATAGACTAACATAACTTGCAACAAAATATCAGTAGTACAGAGAGACCCCAGACACTACTTTAAGCATAGCCCCAATGTCATGACCCACAACTGCATCTCGTTAAGTTGGGCCATCTGCACATTATCCTGGTGGATTTCCATGATTAGGTTGCTGGCCACATAATAGTCTATGCTCCACACACTGGCCGCTACATCTAGCTTGCGTCCAGGTTTCAAATTGCAATATTCTTGTAAGCCTGCTGCAATAGCTGCCGCTGCAAGCGCAAATAGGTTGTTGAGTGAATTGTTTTGCACTGCGAGTGTGATGTGTACTGACAATATAGGAACCCTTTGGAAAGCTTTGTGAGCAACCATATGGATAAGAAAGTTGGATGTAAAGTATTCCTCAGTCAGTGACTCTCTGAGATATGAGAAGTCCTGTAAAAGAGTAGCAGCCTTCATGGAGATCTCATGAGGGTCCAGGACCCACACAGTGTCTTGATAAGTAGGCTAAAGGAGCTTGTGTATGTGGGAAGCTGCATAGTCTTTCCAGGCATGAAACATCATGTTGATGATGCAGTCCACTTCCTTCTGAATTTTGGGTAATTACTGTACCAGATTGGCATTCACCTTCCCCCTGGGAGATAACAGAGACGTGTCAATGGCTTTCTTCCCAGGACTGTCGCAGCTGGTGACAGCAATTGCATTGGTTGTGACCAACTCCTTCATCAGCTGAAAACAAGTGCGATTAATAACTTGACTGATCTTATTGTCTGGCTTTCGATGGGAATGAGGGCGAGCAGTTGAGGCTTGCACTGTCATTGTCCTTTGCTATGAGCTGCTGGACATATCAGGAGCATTGTCATCCTGGGAGCGACGCCGGCGATGAGATACAGCAGATAGAGTTTGGGATGGGGGAAGAGCGGGAACATGCGTTGCCACTTGGGTCTCAGGGACCAGGCCCTGGGACAACTGGGAAATGGGGAACATGGGGACGGGAACAGCCAGGGATTGCATGGGAAAGGGCTGGGCTATGGGCTCATGAAGAGCCAAAGAAGCAGACAAGGGTATTGCTACCTGGGTCACAGGGATCTGAGATGTATGGGAGATGGGAAGCACTGGGATAGGAACAGATGAAGAAGTTGACTGCAAAGGAAAGGGTGTTGCCACCTGGGTCTCAGGGAACACAGGGACAGAAACAGTTGGGGACTGCATGGGAAAGGGCTCTGCTATGAGCATGTGAAGAGCTGAAGAAGCAGACCACATGGGAAATGGGTTGACATGCAGGCCTGCAAGACTACTCCATTGATCCGAAGATTTGCCAGTATCAAAGCCTTGATGAGTTAGAGTAGCAGGTGGTGGCTGGGGAAAGGCAGAGTACTGGGATTGGTTGTAGGGAACTGAAACAACTGGAGATGGCTATGAAAAGGCGGAGTGCTGGGCTTGGTCATAGGGAGTTGAAGCGACTGGAGAGGGCCATGAAAAGGCAGAGTACTGGGATTGGTCATAGGGAGCTGAAGTGACTGGAGAAGGCTGTGAAGAGATAGAGTGTGGGGATTGGTCGTAGGGAATTGAAGTGACAGGAGAGGGCTGTGAAAAGGTAGAGTACTGGGATCGCTTGTAAGGGGCTGAAGTGACAGGAGAGGGCTAGGAAAAGGCAGAGTGCTGGGATTGCTCATAGGGAGCAGAAGTGACAGGAGAGGGCTGGGAAAAGGCAGAGTGCTGGGATTGCTCATAGGGAGCAGAAGTGACAGGAGAGGGCTGGGAAAAGGCGGAGTGCTGGGATCACTCATAGGGAGTGGAAGTAATAGAAGAGGGCTGGGAAAGGGCAGAGTGCTGGGATCACTCATAGGGAGCAGAAGTAACAAGAGGGGGCTGGGAAAAGGCAAAGTGGTCATAGTACTCCGAGCCTCTGCTGTCCTGTTGCAATGTCAACAACAGTTGTTCATGAAATGAGATACTATGGCAACGTACAGTGGGGGTGGTGGGGGTGGGTGTCATAGTGCGACAAGGTAAGCTAGCACTCACCTATGTCTCTTTAGCATGATTGCATCAATGATATGAACCAATCAAATGGGTTATACAGAGGGGCCGTTATGATGAACCGTGAGATTTTGAGAGGCAAGGCAACTTGAGCTAGTCACAGAAGTGCTTCCAAAGGTCTTCAACCCCAATACTGCATGATATGAGGTGGCAATGGGGCAACCTGGGGGACTCAAAGTCCAAAAGCATACTCTGTGTGACACATAGTCAGACCACAGAGTAAGTTTGAGTGGCACAAAGCCAGCTCAGGGAGGAAGGGGATCTGACGGGAGATGGTGTGTATGTCTGAGTGAAGGTTTGATGACCTGGCTGAACTGAAGAAGCACAGAACAATTCAAGATGGCCACCATGTGAAGTAGTTCGGCCAAGGAAGTGTTTGGTCTTTGAACTCAGATACCCACTCTGATATGTAAAGTGTTAGGTGACTTCAGGAGTTGCACGTGAACCTATCATGCCCTCCAGCAACCATAGCAAGGCATCGACACCCAGTCCTTCCGTCACCACCTCTGTTGACTCGGTGCTTTCAACGCCCTTACACAGTCCAAAGGACAGTTTTCTACTCATTGAGCCTCAGTCGAAGCTCCCAGACAACAATACTCTTACTCAGCCAATCATTGAGAGAATGATTGCTCTCGCTCAGTTGCGTCACTTTTCACCCAGCCCTCCCTCCTCCACCCCATACAAACTCTCCAGCAATGAGGATCTTCACATCATGACCCCTCTCTCTCACCCACATCACCTTTCAGTCAGCCCACCTTCCGTCAGTCCTCCCCCATCCTCTTTGTACAAATGCTCCATCAACGATGAAGCTCCTGTCAAGCTGTGTCCCCCCCATAATCTGCAGCAGTATCATCTCTTCACCAGGAGTGGTCCCATCCCTCCTGGGTTGCACTACACAGCACAATCCCTTGGTTTAATGTCACCCACCGATTTGACGCCTCACAAAGTAGAAGAGGTTTACAGTTTCTTTACTCATCATCAGTCATTTGTCTCACATATGAATAGCATAGGGAAGCATTCATTGACACTCTTTCTGCAATGCCTGACAGATTACTACTGAGGGCTTTGAGAGCTAAATGGGCGGAGCATGACTGTGCTGCTTTACAGCTCGCACTCACAGTGGCAGAAGTTAAATTGTCTGAAGAACAAATTCCCTTTTTGTCTGCTGTGCATAAGCAGCACAACACAAACCTTGATATTGATAGAGCCTACCTTGATATTATGAACCAAGCACTTGGTGCTCACAGTCTAGCAGAATGTGAAGCCAACAAGCAGTATTACTTGAATGAAGGTGTAGCACAGCTTGCTACATTATCTGTGGCCAGGAAGCATGTGTCCCAAATCTACGAAGTGATTGGTCCAGGATGCTCATGTTGGTTGGGTGAGGATAATGGTGGTTTGACGCTTGCTTTTGAAGATGATGAGAGTGACAACGAAGACATTGATGTCGAACATGACAAAGATGTGAGATGCCAGTAGTGAATTCTTATTTATTCTGCGTGTACCTCTGATACCTTATGTATCCTGTCCTTGTATCAAGTAGCCACAATATGGACACATCCTTCCACATCATATGGAATGCTTCACCCAGGAGCATTGATATTCATCTCCATTTGTACCAGACTGCCAGTAAACACTGTGACAAGCACTCCTAACTTGTGCTCCAAAGCCATTTCATCAACCTCAGGGTACATAACATAAAGCTGACTGTGTGAGCCCCCTATGTAAGCATGTGTATATGGTAGTAGAGAGTGTTAGGGCCAGTTATGGTTATATGTTATCCTATGTCATGGACCCATGGTCGCATCATCCCTGTTACATTGACATGAATGACCTCAGAACACTGTTTTGCTGATGCTGTTGGCTAGACAGGACAAGTGGGCAAGTGAAGGCAGTGTCATCAGACTGCACAGTTGCTCACACATTGATAACCATGTGATTGTTGTCGGGTCCCACACTTGAAGTACATGTGAAGAGGGTGTCAGGACACCACGAGTGTGATCAAACAAGATCAAACATACCTGCAAGTCAACCAATTTAGCCCCAGAGCTCAAGCTTGTGGAGAGGGAGCAAGTGCTAGTGAATTTTGAAGCCATGACCACTGCACTTGAAGTGGATGTGCCACCTATGTCAGAATACAATGAGCATGGTAAAACGAGCCTGAATGCATGTACAAACCCAACATATGAACCACTAGGCCTTACACTCAAGAGGGGGAAGCTGATGCCTGCAGGCTGCAGGTGTTGTACTTGAAGTGGACATGTCAGGAGCTTTGGAACACGTCTGTGGACCTATTCAGCAACAAAAGTGGCCATGAAAGGCACCAGAACATGTTAGCAAAATGCCAGAATGTGAGGTCAAAAGACACTCACCTGAGACAACCCTAAGGCGAGCAAATTGCAATGGAAGCCAAAGTGGATGAGTTGTCAGCATTGAGACACGATGAGGACACCAGAGACATGGCAAAGAAGTCATTCGAAATACTAGAACGAGTCAGGGAGAGACTGGAGCAGATAGAGGAAGGAAACTCACCATAGGCGACTCCAGACAACCTAGACAAGCCCAAGCACAAAGCAGACATACCAAACATTGTCCAAAAGCTCATGGAACATCCCAAAAGCAATAGAGATGAGTGTGTTGATGAAACGAACACGCATTGTCGATATCTGGTCCAAGGAGGGCGAAAGGATGAGTTGGTCAAGAAGACAGCAACAGGGACAATTAGCAGCACAAAAACAATGCGTATGACATCGTACACGATGGGAAATGATGCCACATGGTTGTCAGAGTGAGCAGCCAGCGGTATGGCTCAGAATGGATCGAAGTGACAGGGTTAACTGAAAAGTGCACAAGTCAGTATGGCTGCAACAAGTACAAGACTAGGAACTTACCCAGGTGATACATAGTACTCCAAGATGTCCAGGAATGCCCGTAAGTGCAGTCGCAGAGCCTGTGTCAGTTACAACCACAGTCACCATTACGGTTGTAGTCCTAACCGCTGGATCTATTGCAGTTGTGGTAGTTGGCCATGCCTGGTGGCTGTGTTGGTCGCTGGATGAATTGGTTCAGTCGCAGTGACAGTTGTTGTACCTGTTGGAGTAGCAATGGTTCTTGAGAGCTTGAAGGACCACTGCTGGGGAAGAATGGGCATCATTGCACACAGGATCCCACACATTTCTCACCACTGCAAGTCTATGTTGTACCTACTCAGAAAACACTGACTCCTCTGCCTTCTCCTCTCCCTCTTCCCCACTGAGTTGGACATCAAACCTTCACTCAGTTGTACACGCCACCTCCCACCTCCCTCTTCCTCCCCAAATTGGCTTTGTGCCGCTCAAACTTACTCCGTGGTCTGACTGTGTGTCATGCGGAGTACACTTCTAGACTTTGAGTCCCCCAGGTTGCCCCATTACCACCCTGCATCATGCGATACTGGGGTTGAAGACTTTTGGAAGTGCTTCTACAACTCTATCTCCTCCCTCCATTCCATATCGTCAGGCCATCACACTGTAAGGTGCTCGATGTTACCCTTGCCTATTTGGGCAATAGCCCCTATTACCTGTGCAGTTGCAGGTAACATATGTTGCACGCGTCGCACTGTTTCACCTCGTTGAGAGGTGATTTACTCATTTATTCAATATTATATTATATTATATACTGTAGTCTACAGGATCTGTAGTATAAAAAGGGGGGGAGTTGTGATCTTAGAATCACAATCTCACCCCCTTGCCTACCTACTCATTTGAATACAGACCTTGGAACTGTCTGTCTGGTGAGCCAAGCAAGGAGTGAGGTATACCAATCCTTATACTTTTTTGACACTGAAATTGTATTCGACATGAGCCGCATGGCTACTCGAGCACTTATGTGCGCTGTAGCAAAGGCTGCCAAATCATTCGACGATGAGCAAGCTTGTCAGTTGGCCGCGCCTTCAGTAGCGACTTCCTCAAAAGGAAAGAAGAAAGACCTGCCACCCCACAAAGATGGCAGTACTGCTGACCCAATACCCGGGGATTTCGACACCACGAATACTGCAAGAATGCAGGAGAACTTGCAGTGTGAGGTATCTGTGCATCTCACAGAAAGAGCGATGAGCTCCCTGACAGAGCAAGGTGACACCACGGTTCCCCTCAGCGTGCCACAGGCTGAATCGATGCCCATGCTGGAGGGAGAACGAGTGGGGATCGCACCCAGGGAACTATTGCCTGCCATGAGGGATTTGGCCTCAATTGAGTTAATCCGAGAAGTATACGAGGGAATGACCTCAGCACGAGGAACAGCTGATGCTGTGGACCTAATGGACCCAGTTGACATGGTGAGATCCATGGATGGGTTCCTGGCAGAACAGTCCCTCTTGTGGACCCAGTACGATAAGGGACTGTATGGTTACAATAACCATGGAATTAACCCCGGTTGGCACCAAGCCGAGAAGGTCGAACACATGAGGAGAATCCTCAGGGAGCTGCTAGATACCGCTGGCCAGGACACATACAACCAGGAAGGACCTGGACCTATCAAACAGGAAGACCCACCTGCGAGGACTGCAGTATGAAGGTCCGAAAGTACAGACAATAGTGATCTGTACAGAAACCCAGCGCCTGCTGGGCGATGGGTCGAGGCAGAACCTCATAGGGAATTTCTGGCTGACGTCCCAGGATGACCAGAGTACCTGAATCACAACCCTGACGCCATCATGCACCATATCAATCAGCAACAAGAGGCTGAGCAAATTGGACACCTGGCAGGTGATCAACAGAACTGCATGGGCTGTCACAACGTTAATCCTCGAGACGAGCTCCGCATGATCATGAACTGAGACAACCTCGGGACAACAGGGGTGGCAGAGAATTGCCAATGAGAAATAACCAACCTCCGCATGGACTGCCGCCCCCTGGACCCCCTGGAGATGATCCAGATGACAGCTCAAGCAATGGAAGCTCGGATGAAGAGCATGACAGAAGCGAGGATCAGGCATACAGTCTGAATCAAGGAGCAATGCTGCAGCCTGCGCATGAAAGGTGCCAATACCTCAGGGGATATACCCCTGGAAATGCCTGTTACATGGATGCTATGCAGGAGTAGTATGCTCGTAAGATATATGACATGGTCGGAGAAGCCATGGGGCCCATTGGACTGGAGGTCAAGGCAATGAATCCTCCTAAACCTGGCAAGTATGGAGGCCAGGATAACCTGGAAAAGTTCGATGACTGGCTTAGCCAGATCTTGAAGTACTTCCATACTTTGAAGATTACAGGGCGAGCCCATGACCCAGACCATGTACTATATACAGGATTATACCTGGAGGGAATAGTGGCTCAATGGTACGAGCAAGAAGTGGAATTGCCTGAGCGGCAAGTGAGAGAATGGAACTTCAAGTTCCTTATTTGCAAACTATTCAAACGGTTTGTCCATGAAGCATCCATGCAGAATGCGGCTGACCAGTTCAATAAGATGAGGTTTGACCCTGCGAAGAGCATCCTCGCATTCTACAACGAGCTGAAGCAGCGTGCTCACCGGATGGTGCAACCTCCTGATGATTATTCGTTCAGGAGGAAATTCCTTCATGGACTACCCCACGCAATAATAAGATCAGTGTTCGAAGCTCGAGGGATCTCAGCCAAGCATTCCACAATTGAGGAGATTCTTGAGGAGGTGAGATAGATGGAGACCGCTCAGAAGGCCATTGCCCTCCACCTCTGGATTGGGAATAATGCTGGGCACAAAGTAACCCAGAAAGGTACAATGCTGTACAAAGATCCCAACAAGAATAGAACTGACGATCATGGGGATTGGCCTCAGTTTGTGAGGAAGGGTAATACCCTGTACAAGCGTAATAATAAAACCACCTGTTTTGGTGGGAGAGACAGGAGCGACAAGAGCTCTTTCTGCAAGGATAAACAGCAGGGAAAGCCTGCTCAAGGCAAGGCGCCTGGGAAGTTTCTTCCCAAGGTAAAATGCTTTAGGTGCGGAGAGGAGGGGCATATCTCCCCTAACTGTTTGAAACCACCAAACTCAAAGGATGATGTGTCTAAACGGCGCTTGTTTGCCATGGAGGTGCAGGAAGGAAGCCCTGCTGAAGAACAACCTCAGGAGGGCCCTGAACTGACTGACAAGGAAGATAATAAAGACACCGAAGAGGAAACCTCGGAAGATCAGGAGGTACCTGAGGACAACTACTTCGACACATATGAAGAAGTGTCAGACATCAATGAAGACGATGAGCCAGTTGCCTTCTTTGGTGCAATGCATGAAGTAGATGCAAGTACCGACAAAGAATACATCGTATGTAATGCAATGTCTGTGCAGGACATATACGACGGGTTACCCATCCTGAGGAATGTGACGAATGAATCAATAGTCATGCAAAACAGTGTGAATGAACTAGACCATGAGAACGGAGAAGAAGATCCAATCGCGAATGGCCATGAAGACAGCAGAGGGCTACCCCTGCAAAACTGGGAATGGCACCCAATATTTGGCGTCATCCATCAGGATGAATGTGCTGACTGTGACAGCAGGGGACAGCACGTCTTTGAGGGATTACAGATATCAAATGGTCCGTGACACACGCTCTTAATGAGCCCATGCGGATTGCACGATACAAATACATCAGGGGTGTTGACCTGGGGAGACAGACCTACATTGGGGGCGGTGAAGAGTCTGAAACCTCTTTGTTACCTTCTGCGATCAGGATTGCCACAGAGCAGATTAAAATAATTGACACTAAGCATGTCGAAGCATATTGCTTCTTGGAAGATGCAAGGGAACTTGCTGGACCGAATGCAGGTGAACTCCTGTGGTTAATTGATCGAGCTGCAGCTAAGCTCGTCAAGATGGAGCAAATCTCCAATCGTGTGACCCCTGATGGTGACCAAGTCAAGGTTACTACGCCTTGGGGAACATACTGGGTAGCCAAGGATGGACAACTTCATGTCTGATCGCAACTCAAGGAAAGCCCTGAAACAGGGTGTCATTCATACTGGGAGAGCTGGCCAGGGATACCAGAACTTGATCAGGAACCATACCTGAGTGTAGCCCTAGGGGGTGAACCTGCCCCCAAATTGCCAGTTCAATCGCCTGGAACAATTCCAGCTACACCATGATGGCATTGGTTGAGGTTCTACGGTGCTATTCATGAAGGCACCTCATGCCTGGAGTGCAACGCTCAAAAAGTGCACATCATGTGGCATGTCTTGGAAGAATCTGCCAACCTAGAGGTTGTATTGAGGTACCCCTCACAGCTTGCCTGTCAGCGATATGACCAAGGATGGGACACAGGAAATGATTCCCTGTCTGTGTCTACACACAAGAATATCGAGAAACTCTCGAGTGCACTGCATATCCTTGCAGAATATATTGTCAACTACCAACAGGCACTATGCATGATCAGTGAAGATGCTACAGTACGCGCCAATTCATTGGTGCGCCGGGGCAGAACCCCAGTCAAGATACAACATTGTATCGACCTCTTTCAAAGGATCGATAATACTAGCCTGCAGCTAGAACCGCGCCGCATTATGGCTTACAGCAATGATCTGCAAATTGAGATGCCATTTGGCGGAGTATTTGTCTCAAGGGTCACACCTCCTACCGAGCCGGTAGTTAACTTATTCACAATGTGACTGACTCAACTAACATCAACAAAACACTGATTTTAGCATAGGCTGTCACAGTGTTACAGCATATTACAGCATAATTACAGTAGGTTACAGTACGACAGTCACACATTATCACATTATCACAGTCACACAGGTATCACAGTGAGTCACAGGACCCTTACAGGCCGCATAGATGTACAGTAACACAATCAGTTAGTCGTCACAGTGAGTCACAGGACCTGTACAGACATCCATTCACACAGTCAGCTACAGTCGAAGTCCCTAAGGACTAGGAAATACTAGCTTTGTATTTCCTAGTCCTCAGGGACTTAGGATTTTCTCGCGAGAACATGTCACACATGTGACATGTTCATTCTTCACCCTTCACTACCACCTATCTAAACGCCACAGCAACAACAACATTGATAACCACCAGCTCCACATCCAGGTCGCTGCCACCACACCCGCCGTCCACCACCCATGCATGCCCCTGTGTCGTTAACGAGCCCAATGGCTCATCTAACGCGCTACCTACCATTACCAGTCACCCACCACCACCTGCACCCTGTACTGCCCAAATGAGCCCAACGGCTGTCCTGATGCCTCACCCACCACCTCAATGCACTATCTGCTAGCCCCACACCTCCCCTTGCTGTCAATGAGCCCAACAGCTCATTCGACGTGCCACTCGCAAGATCCCCGCCCTACTGTGCCACCAACGAGCACCACCACCCACCAGGCATGGTGGCTCATCTGCCACAGTGCCACAGGAGGGTGACGACAACAATGCAACACCATCAACGGCCTAGCGCCGTCAACGATGCCACAGCAACGGTGTGTCCACACTACTAGACCCAGTGACAACAGGGATGGTGACCCAGTGCGCGTACCCTGCACCCATGCACCCACTCATTCCCACCAGCTGTCAACGAGCCCAACAACTCGTTCGATGGCTTCCCCACCTCCTTCACCCTCTTGAACCGTCAACGAGCACGACAGCTTGTCTGACACCACCGCTTGCCACCTGGCATGTCCCACATGCTGACTTGCGTGCAATCGTGCACACACCATGCGCTGCAGCAACGAAGGCACCGCAACGGCATCAATGACCTGATGCCATCAACACTGTCTCAGTAACGATGACCCATGTGTCCTACACCCACACCCCTCCCTCCCTTCAGCCATCCTCAGCAACTGCCATGCGACAACCGCCCAGTGGTTGAACCCACACCACCACCACCGCCTGGAGGACATGACGGCACAACACGCACAACCGTGCACCTGGAAACGACAACAGCGACGATGCGCATAACCACATGCCTGGAAACGGTGGCAGCACAAACAACAACTCAATGTTGATCATGGCCCAACGCCATCAACTGCGCCGCAACCACGCCTGCACAACCATGCACCTCCACTGGGGGGACCTGACGCTGCGACAGGATGGGTGCCACTGGGAGGACATGACGACTGCGACTGCCACGATAGAACGCATGCAGTGGGGATTGCGATGACCACGACGTGATGAAGATGTCGTGACAAAGATGCCACGACGACCGTGACACAACAAGGGTGACACAACAGGGTGGACATGGCATGAAGAGCAAGTCATGAAGACCGCACGCGAGATGCAAGAGACATTATGACAATGACAGGGCCACATCGGGGACCAAGAAGGGTGAGGACAGTTGGACCACGGTATAGTATATAGGAATACATTTGTATGTAGTTTACAAAATATGATGTGTTTCTAAAATTATCAAGAAGGTGGACGAATGAAGAGGAAAAACGAAAAAAACTGTACTGTCTGTACATTCTCTGTAGACTCTGTTGGGTGTGTGTATCTGTGCGGTTTGTGGTGCTGTGACAGCTGTGACAGCACTGTGTCATACTGTAGTGGCACTGCACAGTGGGGACCTAATTGTAGCGCTGTAGCCAACTGTAGCCAATGTACAGTGCTGTGCAGCCACTTCTGGGTTTGCTGATGAAGTGCTCAGTGTAATGCTGAAGTTGAAGAAGGTCGATCCTTCCGATATGCTCTGCGCTCAAGAGAGCTATCAGATCTGGGTCCGAGGCCCCTAGTGCCTGCTGCACTACGGAACTGCACTACTTTGCGCATCAAGCTCAATGGCTGTGAAGCCTACGTGATGCTGGACACTGGTAGTACCGGAAATTTTGTAAGTCCTGCATTCACTGCAGTTACAAAGCTTGGCACCTTTGAGCTGAAGCAGCAAATGACACTGCAGCTGGGCTGCATGGGTAGCAGGTCAAAGATCTCGCAAGGTGTGAACGTTATGGCTGAGATCGGCGCAACAACGGCTGAGATATACATGGATGTAGCAAACATCGACTGATATGATTGTATCCTTGGCATCCCGTTCTTGTGCGAGCAAGGGGCAACCCTGGATTTGGTGGCCAACTGCCTCTCTCTTCAAGAGGGAACCTTGGTCAATCTGGATACATATGACCCCGCCAGTCGAGTGAGCGAGCGGGCGCCCACATGGTCACAACGACTGACTATCTCGCCCTGTAGGGCCAAGAGAGCCTGTGCAGGGCTTGAGGGGGGAGGAAGTTGGAAGTGGAGTTGGAAGGAAGAAAACTGCTGGTTCGAAACTGGGACAGGCCCCAGGACAGTACCTGGATAAGCTTGGAACTGGCCCAAGGATCACGGCAATCAGAAAACCGCTAAAAGGTGACAATATACCCCAGTTACGAGCCAACTGGTTTGCTTGATATGATAAGAGAATGGGAGGAGTAGTCCCAAGACTTCCTCCATTATGGGAGGTTAATCACCAAATACCTCTAATCGAGGAAACCAAACAATATGCCTATCATCTACCATGTTGCCTGGATGTGCTAAAGCAGCAGTTATCAGAGAAGATCCGAAAGTACACCAACGCTGAGTGGTGGGTGATGACAAGTATGCCCCAAGCCACATCAATGCTATGTATCCCAAAGAAGACAAGAAAATTACAAACGGTCATTGACTGTCGTAAGAGAAATGATAACACAATAAAGGATGTTACTCCTTTCCCTGATCAGGACCAGATTAGGATGGATGTAGCATGAGCAAAATACCACTCAAAGATCGACTTATCAAATGTGTACGAACAGATATGCGTTGAACCAGAGGATGTCTGGAAAACAGCCTTCGCCACAATTTATGGGACTTTTCTATCCCAAGTAATGCAGCAGGGTGACTGCAATGTGCCTGCTACATTTCAATGGCTGATGACTGTACTATTCCGGGACCATATAGGTCGATTTGTATATGTCTACCTGGACAATATATTCGTGTACAGCAATATGCTGGAAGAGCATGAGGAGCACCTCAGGATTGTATTCAAGATACTTGAAGGGGCCGACTTTTACCTTGAGAAGGAAAAGTGCGACCTGTATGCCAAGAAACTCGACTGTCTCGGTCATTTGATCAATGAAAAGGGTGTACACACCGATCAGGACAAAATGTCCAGAATACGAGGATGGAAAACCCCTCAATCATTGAATGAAGTCCAGCAATTCGTAGGGCTGGTTGAATACCTGGCTCAATTCATGCCAGACATTTCAGCATATACGACGCCATTGACTGGAATTCAATGGAACGGACATCCATTCCAGTGGAGGGAAATCCACGATTGATGTTTCCAGATGATCAAAGATCTGGCTTGCAAATTCCTGATACTCCGCCCAATAGACCTGTGGAAGAAAGAGCCTATATGGCTTGTCTGTGACGCCTCATTGTATGGCATTGGCATAGTATACAGGCAAGGGCCTGATTGGAAAACATGTCAGTCTGCAGGCTTCATGTCCAGGAAACTGAGTGACACTCAGCAAAACTATCGAACATTTGAGTGAGAGACACTCGTGATCATCGAAGCACTGATGAAGTGGGAGGATAAACTCCTCGGATTCAAATTCACGATCGTGACTGATCATGAGGCCCTGAAATACCTCAACACACAGCGTAAGCTGTCAAGCAGACAGATCCGATGGATCAATTACTTGTTGCAATTTAATGCAAATATTGTCTATGCTAAGGGTACAGAGAACCGAGTGGCTGACTGCCTATCTTGGTATTACGATAGAGAAGGAGGTGATGAACCTCATGATGAAGAAATCGACTGGGCGAATGCAGACACATGCCTGGACCCAGATGGAGACGATCTACCACATGATAGGTGGCTTGAGCTGAAGGTGCTCAGGGTCAAGGGTGACAAGAGCCCTCATAAGAGTAAAAGACTCGCTGAGAAACGAGAAGCATGTGTATCGGAGGCACAGGAAATGGCCTCAGCCAAGGAAAGGACCACAGAGGACACCCCTTGCACCAATGTGGAGGAGGATCCCACCATGCTCGAATCTGCTGAGGCAACGAAAACCTTGCCAATCAGATATGAAGATCACCTGGAATTTCTAGAGGTGATCCGTAAGGCATACAGGGACGACCCTGTGTTAACAAAGATACTCATGCAACCAAGTCACTACTCAGCATTCAAGCTGAAGGATGGAATGATATACATGACGAATCGTGGGGATGAGGAAGTACTATATCTCCTCCACACGAAGTACAAGGGAGACAACCTGACTGCAATGGTCATTGACAACGCGCATAAGACATTGGGACACTTTGGTTCACAAAGGACTGTGGACTATATCTGCAGATGGTACTGGTGGCCGAGGATGGGCCAAGAAGTCGAAAATTTCTGTAGGATGTGCCCTACCTGCCAAATGACCAAGGGAGAAAACAAGCTACCCAAAGGACTCTTGCACAGTATGTCTGTGCCTAAGCAACCTTGGGGTTCAATCGCGATGGACTTTGTAGGTCCTTTTCTGCCAAGTGATGGCTATGACTACCTTTGGGTAGTACTGTGTCGACTGACATCAATGATTCACCTGATCCCAGTGAAGACAACAGTCCAAGCATCTGAGCTTGCAGTCAAATACATCCAGGAGATTGTTTGTCTCCATGGACTCCCAGAGATGATCGTCTCAGATCGTGACTCCAAATTCATGTCAATGTTCTGGTGTGAGCTGCATCGCATGATTGGGACAAAACTATTGATGTCAACTGTGTTTCACCCGCAGACAGACGGCGCCTCTGAGCACGTGATATGAAATGTCATGCAGATCCTGAGGGCTGCAGTATGGCCAGACCAAACTGACTGGGTTGAGAAGGTTCCAATGGTTGAATTCGCCATCAACTCAAGCATCAGCAGCTCGACAGGCTTTGCACCGTTCAAATTGATGTATGGGTACATGCCTGTGTTGAATCAGTGGCTGGACCAAGGCCAAACATCATCAGCTCCAGGCATACAAACATTCATACAACGCGCCAGGGAAAACCTGGAGATAGCGCATGATACAATCATTGAGAGTCAAGTTCTCCAAACGTACCACACCAACAAATGGCGCAACGATGGAGGAACCTTCCAGGTTGGAGACCTGGTATACTTGTTGACACAAAACTTAATGATGCCCAAGGGGCATGCTAGGCAATTAATACCTAGGTACATAGGACTGATGAAGATCCTCAAGATTGACCATACAACTGAGACATATACACTGGACATGCCAGAAGAACTGCACAAATGGCGCATCCACCCTAGATTTCACGTCGATCGATTGCAACGATATGAGTCGAGTGATGACGGGATGTTCCCAAAATGAGATGCGCATGTCTTCTATGATGTGGGCAATGAGTCCAGCACTGAATGGCTGGTTGATGAAGTCGTTGCACAAAAATGGGACGGCAATGCCATGGAACTACTTGTTCACTGGAATCTGGGGGATTCCACGTGGGAACCGAGCACTAACTGTGAAGAGCTCGAGGCTCTAGATCGATACCTTGACCTGCAAGGAGTATGTGATGTATGTCATCTGCCTTGCAAGGTGGATGGTGCATGAGTGCGTACAAAGTCTTGACACTTGACGCGTGGCGTCAGCTGACATTGTGGTGATCCACATTAACAAACAAAAAAGACAAATAAAGATAAACAAGAAAGCATAAGAAAAAAACCAAATAAAGTCAGAAAAATAACAAAGCCAATTAGATTAGCTCACTGTAGTTTAGAGTTTACGACAATCCTTTTCCTTTGATACCTCATTTTCATATTTGGTAATACTAATTACCATATCGTGTCTTGTCCACACAGGTCCACACTTCTTTTGACTCTCTACCACCAACATGTCCCAATTGAGGTCACCCTTGCCTACCTCATCTTGCGCATCCTTGCACGGTCGCTTGCCTTCGTGCGAGCCATCACCCTCTCCCCCACCACGTGAGGCCAAAACCTCGAGAAGCAAAGGCAAACGCCGTCGGGAGGAGTCCGAGTCACCTGAATGGCCCAAGTGTTCATGATGATGATGCTCTCATTCCCCTCCACGCCTGGTGCACTGGATCGACCACGGCACTTTGCTGTTGATTCACCACAAAGAGGCTTGCCCCTGCTGTGATGCCTACACAGTGCACTTCGCAGAGGCTGCCGTGCTGTGCACCCCAGGGTTCAACAATGCCCTGGACCACCTGATGGACTCCGTTCTGGAGTACCTCAAGTGTTTCAGTTACACGCGCTTAGCGTGTGAGCACGATGAGATGCGCGACAACCTTCGGTCTGCACACGACGAGATCAAGCATCTCAATAATGAGCTGCGCCGCTCGAGGACCATCCCCTTGCTTCCCTTGGGCCCTCCCCAGATACCTGTGTTCACTCCCACCCCCTCGTCCGTCCACAATGAGGCATGCCAGCTCGAGCAGGCTCAAGTCATGTCCCTCGGCGGCCCTATGGACGTCAACACCCCGCACGCTGGCCCTTCTGGGTCCTCCTCTTTTAGGGGGAGGGTACTGGCTGCAGCCGGTTCTACACAACCACTCTCGTCCCGTCTGCAGGATTCCCCTGCTTTGCAATACTGTCTGCAGGGAGGACCTGCCTTGCCCATTTTGCCTGACGATGCTCCCATCACACCCTCCAAAAAGGGTAAGGGACGAGCAACTGAGCGTCCTGTTCCCACCTCTTATGAGGGACCCCATGTGGTGAAAGTCTCCCAATTGAATCAGACACACAGCGTGCATATACAGGGAGTGTATCAGATGGGCCGGTCGGGTGAGTTCAGAAATAGGCCTGATTAAACCTGACTGGCCTAGGGAATATGAGCAACCAATGGAATCCAGTGGGCTGCAAGATTGTAATGGCACATCTAGCCCAATGGAATTGGATGAGCCAATCAACAGTTCGGGAAGGCATGACCTGATGGAATCACGTTGCCCTGTGTGTCAGGTGGGTGCTCATAGCTCAATGGAATCGGGTGGGCCTGTAGATAGCATCAGATGGATGGGCCTGTGAGTAGTTCAGGTGAGCACCGCCCGATGGAATCAAGTGGCCTGATGGATGGAGTGGGTACACCTAGCCTGACAGAATCAAATGGGCCGAGGGATATTCGGGTGGTTAAGACCCAATCAAATCAGACAAACTTGTGTATAGGTGAGCGGAACTGGCCCAATGGAATCAGATTGGCCTATTGGTGATTCGGGTGAGCCTGATCCAATGGAATCAAGCTGCCCGATGGATGATGTGGGTGCATCCAGCTTGATGAAATCGAGCAGGGCAATAGGTACTTCAGGTGATTGTCACCTGATGTAATCAAATGGGGCAATAGGGCTTCGGGAGTTTGTGACCCGATGAAATAAGACAGGTCCGTGTTCGGGTGGGGTAAATTGGCCCGATTGTATCAGACGGGCCGGTGGGCGGTTCAGGTGAGCATGACCTGATTAAATCAAGTTGTCTGATATAGGGGGTAGGTGCACCCAGCATGATGGAATCAAACGGGGCGATAAGGCTTTGGGAGTTTTTGACCTGATGAAAAAAGATGGGCCTGCATACTGGTAGGGGAATTTGGCCTGATGATATAAGATGGGCCTGTGAGTGGTTCAGGTGGGCATGACCTGACGGGATCAAGCTGCCCAATGGAGGGGGAGGTGCACCCAGCCTGACGAAATCAAACAGGGCGATAGGGCTTTGGGAGTTTGTAACCTGGTGAAATAAGATGGGCCCGTGTACAGGCCAGGGAAACTGACCCGATGGCATCAGACAGGCCTGTGGGCAAATCGGGTGGGTATGACCTGATAGAATCAAGTCGCCCAATGAGGTAGGTGCACCTACCCTGATGGAATCCAACAGGCCAAGAAATATTTGGGTGATTAAGACCCGATGAAATCAGATGGGCCCATGTATGAGAGGGGGAAATTGGCCTGATGGAATCAAACGGGGCGATAGGGCTTCAGGAGTTTGTGACCCGATAGAATAAGACAGGCCCGTATACGGGTGGGGGAAATTGGCCCAAGGGTATCATATGGGCCAGTGAGTGGTTCAGGTGGGCATTACCCAATGAAATAGACCTGCCCGATGGATGGGGTTGGTGCATTTACCCTGACAGAATCGGATGAGCCCATATATGGGTGGAGGAAACTGGCCCGATGGTATCAGATGGGCCTGTAAGTGGTTTGGATGGACATAACCCGATAGAATCAAGCTGCCTGATGAGGTTGGCGCAGATACCCTGATGGAATTGAATGAGCCAAGAAATATTCGGGTGGTTAAAACCCAATGAAATCAGATGAGCACATGTATGGGTGGGAGAAACTGGCCAGATGGTATCAGATGGGCCTGTAGATGGTTCAGGTGGGCATAGCCCAATGAAACCAAGTCACCCGCTGGTCTGAGCACACCTACCCTGATGGAATAGAATGGGCCAGGAGATATTCAGGAGGTTGCGACCCGATGCAATCAAATGTGACCATGCATTAGGTTAAATTGGCCTGATGGTATCAGATGGGCCTGTGGGTGGTTTGGGTGGGTATGACCTGATAGAATTGAATGGGCCCACAGATACTTCAAGTGATTATGACCCGGTGAGATAAGATGGGCCCATGTATGGGCGAGGGAAGTTGACCCGATGGTATCAGATGGGCCAGTTCAGGTGGACATTGCCCAATGGGGCGAGTACACTTACCCCAATGGGATCGAATGGGCGCATAGAGACATCGGGTTATCATGACCCGATGACATCAGATGGATCCATGTATAGGCCACAGATGCCAATAGGTGGTTCAGATGTTGCATTATGCATGACATGGGAGCAGTTCGCCTCGCAACGGATAGGTCAATGGAGTGTTCAGGTAAACCTGACCCAATGTAATCATCGGTTGTCTGTAAATTTACATGAACACTTGCGATGTGCGCCGCTCTAGTCATCTGTTGATACTACTTGCTCTAAATTTTGCTACTTCATCCATGAACTGATGTTGGCATACTCGCATCGGCTCACCCATACCATATTCTGTTTGTTCTCCCTCATATAAAACGACACTATTCCTTGAGATCCCTCCACTGCTCCTACTCCATGCATTAAAAGTTGCCCGGACATTGCTAGAAGAGTGCCTGGGCCATACCAGAACCTCATCCCAATTGTTGGAACAACCATGTCCAGTTCCTTGTGATCACCGACAGTCGCCAATAAATCGAGAAATTGAGGTCGTTCCATCTTGTCAAAGTGGAATGGGGTTGCCTGATTAACCATGATAGACAAGACGCTGAAAATGGTCGGCCAAAGTTTCAGGACCGTTCGGATCTCCTTTTTGTTCCTGTCAGATTGGCATTCTGTCCATTGGCCCAATTCTACCATGGTCTGCTTTGCACCTTGGTACATATCGGGGTGCATTATTGCCATTGCAGCCCCAAGAATGACTGCATGGTCTTTGATAGCAGACAGCCAAGTTTGGGCCCCATTGTCCCTGCTTGCATCCTTCAATAGGCGTGAGACTTCGGGAGCATCCTAACATGAGACCTGGTGAGTCCGGGACCATCCACTGATTGTTCAGATGACTCACAGAATGACCTTGCTGAAACCATGCAAGAGAAAGATCGATGTATCCTTTCAACTCTGCCTTTGGGTTAAACAACTCAGCCCACTTTCGCCAAGGAGGTACCCTCTTTCAGTTAGAACTCTTGACGATGCTCTTTGAGAGCGGATCACATAGCATTTGAAATGAATTCCAAAAAAGCTCCTACAAAATTTCTAGTCTGAAAACAATATCTAGCTGTGTGCTCACCTGATTCAGACAACTGATTCCATTGGGAAGGTACCAAACTATGATGTTGCCTCCCCTATCCGCAACCACCATGGGTTGAGTAACCTCTGTAAGGTTGTCCTGAAGATGTTTTTCGCCCACAGGAGATATAGTATCTTCGGTTGGTGCTTTCCGCGGAAGGCAAGACAATTCATCCACATCGACATGGTTTAATATCACTGTTCAGACGAAATTAAATCAATGAGATCACAATGTACGGACATTTATTGTCGACTAACATTGGTTTCGGAATGCTAGCACCAATATATCAACCAGCCAATCAGCCTCACAAATGCATTGCAAGGGTTCACCAGGGGGCATATCAGGACTTGGAGAGGCGGGGTCCAACTTGTGGCGAAAGTGCCCGACCATATAGGATGCATATATATCTATCAGAGCCATTGTCCACTGAGGTGAGAGTATGGATGCCGATGCCAATTCCAATGAGTTTGGCATGGATAGCTGAGAGGAGGAGACAAGAACGTTGGGAGATCAATGCAGGTTCAATTCCCGATGCAAGATCAATCATTGATGAGGCAACCAAAGTTGCGTCGGTCCAAACTCACCAAAATCCGAAACAAATCTGATTCACTGAATTTGTCCCAGCGGGGTACCGCAAATGCCTGATGTGAAAAATGGTCTTCCAAACATTCCCAATACCGATACAGTAACGTGATATACATCAGATCAATTTTGAGACTGTATAGATTGAACCAATGAGATGGAAACTAGGCATTCTTTGTAAATTTTAGCCTTATTTTCTTGTATCTCAGCCTCCAAACTCCGAATGCGGTTGAATAAATCTGCTTGTTCTTCTTCGGTGGACTGAATATAGTGAGGAATTGACGAGCAAGACACTGGCCACTTCCCCTGCTCTGATTATCCTGATTAATCCACGCATGGTCCGAAAATATGGATTCCTCACCTGAAAGAATTGCGCTGCAGCATTCATTGCATTTGATATCCACGAATCTTGGCCGCTCCTATACTTCGGGATATCCTCAGCCCACCAGGGGGAGTCAAATCCCTTCAAAGGGGTGTCATCCATCAGCCTCCATTGTGGAAGGTAGGTTGGGATGTCATGAAGGATATGGAAGTCGGTATCCTGAAACCCCCGAAGCATGATTAATAGTTCGCTCGCATTATTTCCCGCATTGTAGAATGCATTGAGGCATATGGGCATCATAGCAAACCTTTGTGCGCGTGTCAAACACAACAGGAGGGTATCTGAGAAGTGTCTCTGTAATTGCATCATCAATAATTGAGAGGTGCACAGTATTGTGACCTTATGAAGAAACTCACGATGTCATTCCAAAGGCATCGGTTCCAATTTTGGGGCCATGCTTTTACATCTATTGTTCTCAGGTGTTCTCCGGCGACTTCAAGGCAACAAGCATAGTATAATAGAAGCATATGTGCAGAAGATTCAGAGATGATGGGATTGATTGGGGGGCAACGAGAAGCCATTATGCACAAGGAAATATGGAATGAAGCGAACTCCAGAAGCACTCTATTTATAATTATTGTCCCATGTTGATCCGAAGAAATAATATATTACTGAAGGATCAGAGGGAACCGGCGATCCATCAATGAGGAAATGCTAATCAGAGAATGTACAAACTTCCCGAGTCAAAATATGATTGCAGTATCATGTATTGGGTGTTACATAGCACATTTTGACGCTCTCTGTTGCTCATCCTGGCATTGGTCCCGCAGTTTTAGGTATATCGACCGCTGACGAGCAGCATAGCATGCGTGTCCAATTAGATCATTCTCCAGACTGACTAGTCTTCGGTTATCCCACTCTGCCGCCTGAGCATGAAAAAAGTTCGCAGTCCATTGAAATTCAGCAGACAGTAGCTCGACTTCTTCGGCCCATCTATCCCGCATGGCCTTTGCTCTAAGCCAGTGAACTCGATAAACTATGGAGGATCAGCACAGAAATCAAGATGAATTGAACCTAGCACATACATTCGGACATCCAAGTACTTCTGTCACTGTCCTGGAGTATGTCCATGGACCAGAACCAGGCCAATGTCTCATGCCAAAGGCCCCGAGCATTCGGAGATATTGTGACAGTGTCCACTCTCAGCTGGCCATCTGTGAGAGGCTGATATCTACCGAGCAATGTTTCATTTGCTCCAAGCACTATCATAGCACCCCGGCACTTTTGGTATACAGCAACATGTCTCCTGATCTGCGCCTGTACAGATCAGACCTTCATTGAAGCTCTTATCTGATGCTTGTAGTTTCTTGAATGCCTCACTTGTGTTTGATATAGGATGGCCTTGTCTGCTAATGTCATCCACAGGTTGTGTAGGACATCATTCGCTTGCCCTTGTCGCAACCTCAGCTCGACATCGATCAGATCCTCTATCCCGATCCTTGTGCATTTTGTCACCCCAAAGGATGAGGGAAGTGGAAGTGTAACTTGGTAAGGTCTCTCGTTGTTCATCCGATCTAGAATTTCTTCGTCTGCAATATCTTCTGCTTCAGTGGATTCCGCAGCGTTAATGTCGTCTGAATGGTCTGATCCGAGAAATTGCAAAGCTTCGGACAAGAAGGATGAGACCTCCTGCAACAGTCGATGGACTCTGCGGGCCACAGCAAGTTGTTGATCCTCAGTAGAGCTAGCACCTATTTTCTGTATTTCCTTCTGCAGTACCATCTGGGACTCCTCTAATTTTAATCCTTTAGCCACCCAGGTGGCAGTGCTCTGAATATTGGACGTTGTAGAGGCTCCCGACCAGAGAATCTCCAACTCAATCCCCCAAATACTCAGCGCTAATGTCATATTAATATTGAAATTTGACTTCCACTTGCATATAGCTTACCTTTAGCGAATTTCAACTCAAATATATCCATTGCAGATACATCAGTCAGCCGTTCTTTGAATGCTTTCTTCTCTGCCTCTCCCTACTTGTTTCTTTGTTCCTCTCCGATCTCAGCATCTAGGTCATTGAAAAATGTCAATGCCGATGATGATGACTCCTTGGCAGTTTTAAGCTTCTTTCCCAGTGTGCGAGCTGCAGAAATTTAGCACCATGGATTGTTATTTATTCAATGGATATAATTTAACTCACACATTTGGATCATTTTCATGAAATTAGAATCATTCATCTGAAAGTCCAGAAGCTCTTGTTGGTGTGGGGCAGACATCCCCCGAGCCGACACTGAGACAATATTCAATGTTGACCATAGAGTTTCGATTATTTCACCATCCACCCATCCTGAACCTGGAATGAATAGTGGGGCATACCGCGCATAGCATTCCAGACAATGCCCATGTACATGCCATATGCCGATCCCTGGGATAATTTCCATGTCTTCCCGAAGGGTCAGACAAGAACTATTTCTCACCCAAGATCTCAGTTTTTTCATGTATGTGCAGTTGATATCATAAAACGTTATGGCCCGAGAAATGTTTCCCATGTTGAAGGTCAAGGCATTGGTCAAGGAATAATCCATCTCTTTTTGACTGCCGAACATTCAGCAGGCTCCGATAATATGTTGTACTAAAAATGTTTACCTTTCTCCCCTCTTAAAATTTACAACTGCATTCAGGAGCATACAGCCATGCCGAGCGCAACCAGTGGCTCCAATTCCGGTAGCTTCTAAATGTCTCCGACTGGAGTTGGCTTGTTTCACGGCCCGATGGTTATTACAAGTGGATTTCTAACTTACTCCGATCAGCTCTCCAAAACAATAAGACCCATGAAGCAGTGATAGGACTTGCCTCCAGTGGATGGTCAGTTGATGCTAGATATTTCTCATAGCTAGCCCTTCCGACCATATATCCCAAGCCATCCATGAGCCACACTTGATCTTCGGGGCGCTTTTCATGCAAATGTTCAGCCTTGAAGTTGCCATCCACAACTACAATCCTGGTATATTTCCAGCTGTTCAAGATGTCATGCAACATCAGCAAAATCAGATTGTTATGTAGAGCTCTAGACAGGTAATCACAAGACTCACAGTGCTCCAGCAAGGTCCCCCATTGTACAGCTGAGCTACAGGTATGTTACAGCGCCACAGGCTGTGCAGCCGATTGGTCAGCACGTACAGCTCGTACAGTGTGGAGTGGCTGTGCAGGCGTGCACAGCACATACAGAGGGCACAGAACATACGCCAGGTAGCACAGTACTTTTTTTTTTTCCTTCCAGACCCACCAGATTACTTAGAAACCACTAGAATTTTGTAAACTACGAACACAGTACTACATATGTATACTGACACTACCTTGCCCCCTCGTCCCACTGTGATCGTCACATCATCCTCATGCGGCGGTAACTCACATCGCCGCTGTCCCATCGCGTCCCCCTCGTTGCATCGTGGTCATCATGTCGTTGTTGTCACACCGTCCGCGTTGCATCGAGGCCGTCCAGTTGTTGTGGTATTTTTCCATGGCACCATTGCCCTGAGTCCCCGTTGTCGCATGCGTCACGTCGCACCTTCCTCGTTGCGTCGTGGTCGTCGTGGCGCCTTCGTCACGCCGTCCTCGTCGCATCGTGGTCGTTGCGACCTGCCTGTTGTACGTGGTCATCACGACCTCCCTGTTGCACGCGGTCGTCACGACCACCCCGTTGTACGCGTGCTGTTGCGGTGGTTGTGGTTGTCGCGTCCTCCCGGTGGCACGCGTGTCCTCCCAGCGGCGGACATCCTGACGCGTCGGTAGCGTCGTCGTGGTGTTGTCGATGGCGCCAGGCCATTGACGACGCTGCGTCGTCGTTGTCGCCGTCGTTTTCAGGCCTGTGGTTGCGCGCGTGTCGTCGTGGCGTTGGGCCATGGTCGACGCTGGGTCGTCATCGCTGCCTTGCCGTTGTCCCTGGATGCGCGGCTGCGCACGTCGTCACCGTCGTGGTGTCGTTGATGGCACCGGGTCGTCTCGTTGTCGTCCAGGCCGCGAATGCGCACGCGACGACGACGTTGTCGTAGTCGTGTGGTTGCCGTCGTATCCAGACGTGCAGCTGCACGCCCATGTGCATGCGGTTGCGCGCGCGTCGTCGTCGTCGTGGTGTCGTTGATGGCGATTAGCCATCAACGACGTTGCGCCGTCTTCGTTGCCGTCGTCTTCAGCGTGCGGTTACGCACTCGGGCCGTCCAGGTGGCAGCGGTGGTGATGAGGTGCGGTTGCGCATGTTGTCGTCGTCGCTGCTGCTGTTGCCTCGAGGTACACGCGTCGTCGTGGCGTCGTTGATGGTGGTGGACCATCGATGACGTTGCGTCGTCATTGATGCACTCTCCAGGTGGCAGTGGGGGTGGGGGACCATCGTCGTTGTCGTCCTGGCCTCATCGTCACCATCGTGTCACTGATGGTGGCGAGTCGACAACGACGTCGTGTCGTTGTCGTCGCCGTTGCGCACCCATAGCTGTCGTGGCGCCGTCTTTGGTGCGCCTGCCAGGTGGTGGTGCGGGTGCGGGTGCGGTCGTGCACCTCGTCGCCGTGTCGCCGCAATATCACTGGTGGTGGCGGGTCGACAACAACATAATGTCGTTGTCGTTGTCTTTGTACACCCGTTGTCGTCGTGGCGTCGTCCTCGGCGTACTTTCCAAGCGGCAGGGGGGACTGGGGAAGTGCGGGCGGCAGGCAGTGGCGTCGAACGAACCGTCGCGTTTGTCGACGGTTCGAGAGAGGTGGTGGTGGTGGTTGAACAAGCCGTTGGGCTTGTAGGATGGTGCGATAGGGAGGTGGACGGCTCGTTGAGTGAGCCACTGGAGGGCTGGGGAGGTGCGAGTGGCAGGCGGCGGCCTCGAATGAACCGCGGCGCTTGTCGACGATCCGAGAGAGGTGGAGGTGGCTGGTGGACCGGTCGAACAAGCCGTTGGGCTTGTTGACAGCATGAGGGTTGGTAGTGCTGAACGAGTCGCAAGGTGGTGGGCAGACCTGTCGAACAAGCCATTGGGCTTGAGGATGGCGTAAGGGAGGGTGGTGGTGGTGTCGGATGAGCCGCGACGTCGTGTTCGTGGGCGGTGTCGCCAGCCCGCGCAGAGTCAGCGGTTGGTGTTGTCGTTGTCGTGTAGGACAAGCGGTAGGCGGCGTGTGACGCGAGTGACAATGTCATGTGACATTGTTCGAAAAAACCTCCAAGTCCCGGGGGACTAGGAAACACTAGGCTAGTGTTTCCTAATACTCCGGGACTCCGAGTTTTGTAGATGATTTGTACATACCTGTACAGCGCTGTCACGGCCGGCTAACTGTGACAGTGTGTCGCTACGGTGCTGTAACCGGTTACTATAAGCGCTGTAAATCACTGTAACATGCTGTAACACTGCTGTAACAGTGTGACAGCTGTTCCTAAATCAGTGATTTGCTGATGCATAAAATCGTTCAGCTGCCGGAGTCAATCAAAAAGCTTTTATCCTCTGTTTCTGGGAAGAAACACAACCGCGATCTTCTTGCTCACTGCAAGCGTGAACTCATACATGCAATCTGGAACATATTAC
>JBBPTF010000130.1:0-26882 GCA_038094015.1 Phylloporus cf. gajari | reverse complement strand
TCCCCTCCTCCTCCCTCATCATCAGACAGCACCCCCTCCTTCCCTATCATCAGACAGCACCCTTTCCCTCTTCCCTATCATCAGACAGCACCCCCTCATCATCAGGCAGCACACACTCCCCCTCCTCCATCATTCTCACCATTAATTTCACCACTAAGTCCAGTGTTCAAATAAGGCAACTTTCCCCACCCAGTCTGCCCAGCTAAATACAAAAGTTTGCTGCTCATACCATTAGTGTAATATATTAGTAGCAAGTATGTAGTACTATACATTTATTGGTTGCTCATTTGATACTCTGAATAGTCAAAGTTAAGTATTGAACATTAGCATAACATTAGTAGTATAGTAAGTGAATTAGTATCTAGTAAATCTAAGCTAATATGATGTTGAAACTAAACAGTATTAATGACTATTAGAATAAGTAGTATATCAAATTCCTAATACTTTTTACTTATTTCACCAACATGTTGGAATTCTGGAAGTTCTGGACCTAGAGTACTGGAAACTCTGGAAGGCACTCTGGCCTGTACTAGCTAGAGGAGTACCTTTCTGGAAGTTCTGGAAGTCTGTTCAGAGCTGGCCAACTTTGGTCAGACCATAGGCAGATTGCTGATGAATATCCTCATGTGCAAATCCAATCCTACTGGATACGCACTCTTGAAGTGCATCACCACTTACCTTGATTACCATATGTATATCATGCTGGATCAGATATAATTCTTGTCTTCCAGGACCATTTTAAGGTAGGCTAATACATCTTCTTGTTTATTCCAGCTTCCTTGAACACTTGAACATCTAGGATTATATTTCACTTGCTGGACAAGATAATAGATACAAGAAGTTGTGGAATTTCCCAAAGGTTCATGCCACAAAGCATGTGTTTTATGATATTCAGCAGAAAGGTGTTGCATGAAATTTCAGCATGTGGTCAATGTTACAATTTCTCTTTTCTTGCTTAGTCATATGAGTTCTGGACATTATTTCCTTTCTCTACGATTACTCACTTCCTCTTAGTCATTGGCCCAATGACTCATTGTCACTTCCCAATCATAGTTCTTCCCCTACCTTCTCGGACATTCCATGCGATTCTGTCGTATTCTCTTTAGTCACCTCGCTGACTACATCCCGTGTATAATTAGTTCCTTCACATTCTGTCAGTTTCTATACCTAGGGTATATAAACCTTCTCTTCTTCTTTCTTTTCTCTTTAAGCTAGTTCTCCTCTAAATACCGCCTGTACCTCAAGACTAGCAATCCATTTGATCTTCCATTCGTCAACCCTCATCTCTTTGAGCCTCTACCCGTGCTCTGAATGGAAGCTTGTCCTTTAGAACTCTCTAAGTCTCTGAGTACTGAGTTCACCATCTTGTGGACAGTATCTTGGATCAATAGGATATTCCTCCCTTGATCATCTCAGTTTCAGTCAACTATCGTTGTCTGACCCTCTAGGAGTCGTAGTCACTTAGTTGTTGTCTACTACTCGTGACACCTAATCATTGTCTGAACCTCTAGCCTATAGTCTTTAATCTTCAGAGGCTACACTTTGCCCTACCCGGACCAAGTGTAACAGTCAAATGAGAAGCAGTATAGTCCTATCAAGTGGGCATACCTACACCAGACAAACCACAAGGATATTGCCACCCAGGTACATGCTTGATGCTTGCTCACCATTTGAACTGATAACAATCATTCTCTCAGCTTCTTTGACTTGATCACATCTTGCTTATGTCTGAGTTCATATGTGAACAGATTGATCTTCACAACAAACAGCAGAAAGCAGAGGATATCAACACCCAACTCACTTCTGGATTACTAGATGAAGAAATCATGAACAAGGTTGAGAATACACAGGATTTCTTTGGTCATATCTATATTGGATCACATCAGAAGCCAACAACAATCAAACAGGTTGAACAGAACAATCATTCAAATCTTGTATTTTGCAATTTCCACTTCAAGTCTACTCAATTCCTCAAATCTTACTTCAAAATTCACAATGGCCTGCCTCAAATGAATAGTGGTCATCTTTGAGAGCAGGTCAATGATGATGATACAGTGAGCACATCAATCCCTTAATTTTCACCCACTTACCCCATGAACTATTCACAGCTGCAGGAACATTGCTATCTGAAGGTCAACTATGAATTCATGGTTGATTGGAAGCTTACTATGGACCACCTATGATGCAATGCAAGCTTTTTTGAGAATGAACATCATGACTGTGTGCTTATACATGGAGTCAATAAATACTTTTTTGCCTGGCTTCTATTTATGTTCTGTTTCTCTATTGGTGGACATGCATTCAATATTACCCTCATTCTTCCAATAGATACATCAACTGGTAGTAGACGCACAGTTGACCATGACTTAGGTTTCACTCAGGTCTGTCCAAAACCGCCAACTTTGTCAGAGTTCATCTTCTTGGAAAGTATCATATGTGGTGTGCTTCTTGTCCCAGACTTTGATTCAAAACATAATGATCATTTCATTGTTGATTGCATTGACCACAACATGTTCTTGCATATCAAACATTTTGGTCTTACATTCTAACACATTGTTATCTACTTTTCATACTTAGCCTGCAATTTGTCATATCTTTCATTTCCACCAGCACCTGCTTGATTCACCTTGCAGTGTTTGGTAATTATTGAGGTTGTATTTGACATGGACTCAGGCATGATGTGGAATAGATGATAGGTGAGTTGGCAGTGCATGGCAATAAAGGTAAAGACATAATCTGAACCATTGCTGACTATGATTCAGGAAGGTTCATAGACACTAATACACTGCCCCACTCTGTATGTCCAAATTTCGGGCCTCATGTTGACACAAACACTACTTATCTGTTAAGATGGATTATGGTAAGAATCTCAGGCTGTTGGATCTAAAGGTAAGTGATCATAGCATTGGTTGCACTATGATAATTTAAATGTGTTCTGAACAGTTTTTCTCTCACTGTGGTTCACTACAACCCCCATAGTTCAACACCTCTAGGTCCTTATCATCTCCATCATCAACATGCTGCAACAACCCGCTAGGAAAGATTTCACTGCTGCTATGAATGATGTCTTGAGCAGCTCTGAAGATGACTCAGTTGATGGATGTAGCAGTGGTTCTGATTTCAATTCCAGTGCCTCTGCGCTTGCTAGTGATGCTGAATTCAGACAGGAACTCCAATGGAATCATGATGCACTTCAAATAAACCTGTATGTGGCCAATGCCATGCAGGTTGATCTTTGAAAGATGGGCATACTTTACAACAATGTCCTTTTGATCACTAAAACCTTGTGATTTCTGCTTGTAGGCTTTGGATGATTCCCAGAAGTATCTTGTTGACCTGGGTGTGAAGATCCATGAGCTTCAAAGCCAAAATTCCCTCCTGGAAGCACAGTCAAAAGGTCATAAAGGCCAAGGGAGAAAAGCAGCAGTTACCAACTTTACTGGAACAGAATTGATGCTCACCCTCAAAAAGCAGGACATTTATACTCTTGGGTGAAAGTACTCCTTCATTCATTGCTTGTGGATCAGTTCCTCTATCTTCCCACTGACAAAAAATCCTTACATGGATCTTACTTCCCCTGAATATTGGCTGTCTCCCCTTACCATTGAGGATGTCATGAAGACTGAGATATTCCAATTCATACCTAAGAAGCTTCATCCACTGATGACATATGATGGATTTGGCATCAACATAAGTTCATCATAATGCTTTTGAATGGTTCAGGGTAACAATTGTTTGATATCATCAGTTCATGCACAGTACCTTGTATGTATGATCTGTGTCTATTTTGGAAGTGAAGACTAGTGCTTTGGTGATTTTCAAGATGGATGCTGAACTCTTCATGTGAGGCTATGCATGGAAGGAGTCTCAAGAGTGTCAGGTTTTGATTATGAATCATGAGAATAAGTACACCAAGTTCACACCCATCCTTTATCCAGATCCTCAAAACACCTTGCCAACTTTGTTGGATTTTTTGTGAATGCTGGTTTTAATAAGAGTATGTCAACCTATGTTCTTCAGGACATGTTAAAGGTTAATTCATTGTGTCAAGATCCTGAAAGTTTGTCTTTTTGGATGGTTGTCACTCTCTGGAATGCATGCATCTGAGCCACAAACCAAACTTCACATATGGGAGTTGTGATTCACCACTCTAGGCATGATTGCTGCAGTGGCAGTCTTTGTGTGTGTTCATATTCTTTCACTTACTGAGTTAATCTACTGACCAGGCAATCTTTGTACTCACCAGCAATACGAGCTTCTATGCTATGGGCAATAATTCAGGAATAGCCTACCTAGAATACCACATCTTCTACTACCAGATGCTCACTTCCCAGTCTGATTGGGCAAACAATACTCTCATGTACTACAACAATCATCTTTTTCCAGCAATGTCATCCATGGTACCTCCCAAAACCATGAAGCAAGTTGGAGATGATATAGAGTTTGAAGCTGTGTTCCAGCATGTAGTGTTACTTGACAAGGGATCAAGGGAAAATACTCCAGCTATCAGTGCTGCTCCTGTGTCAGCAGATTCTTTGCTTTAGAACAGGTTCCTGCATGAAGCATTTGCAGGCACAGGCGCCCCTTCTGCTCCTGCTCATGCTCCCATGGATCCCTCAATTTCAAATAGGTTGATATACAAAGCTATGGCTGTGGATGTTCCTCCTGCCACTCCTGTCCATTTTATCCCTCCAACCAATGTTCCTCCTACTGCTCCACCTCCTGTACCAATGTTGCTTCCACCTATGCCTACTCAGAATCTCTCTGTCAACCTGACAGCCACTTTTAGTATTCCACCTGCCAATACTTCTTTGTTATATGGACCCATTGTCCCTGGGCCTGCCTCCTTCACAGTGCAACCTGTTGTCATCAATGACCAACTTCCTGCTATTCACATGGGTACTAAGCATACAAAGCACAAGACTAGTGGCAAGCAGCAAGTGCACCCTGAGGGTGCTGATGCAGAGGGGGTGCAGGTGAGACAACAATCCAGTCACAACAAGTGATTGTCCTGTTCAAGGTATCACTGTAATTTCTATCATCGCAAGTACTGGCTGTTGGTTCTTGTCTTGTGGTTTGTCTTATGATTGTTATGATTTTGATATGAGCTCAAATGTTACTTGTTTGTCTTGCAATTTGATCTGCAACTGTTGACAGTCCTTCAATATCTCTGACATCCAGATCAACTTTAAATTTTCACTATCTCATGCAAGTACATCATTTCTCTAGTATGTACTTCTCCCATCACTTTGTTGACTGTATGACCCATAGTCAAAGTATGGAAGAAGCACATTGCATACTAGGTCAACCATCTGCTTGCCAACACACCTCAGTGAATTTGGCCTATGTAGTCAACACTCTCAAAATGGCTCATCATCAACAATGACACTCTCAAACTTGTAGAGGTTCTCAGCATAGGGGGCTACAATGTCATATATTGTGCTGTGGATCTGCTTGCCCATAATTACATAGTAAAGTACCTCATCAGTTTTCAGGTTCACAGTGGCTCTTGCCAGCACCAACTTCACCTGTAGGAAATCGCTCTCCATTGCCTCACATCCTCCCACCCAAATGTTGTCACCCTTCACTGGGTCATGGAGGAGTGCAAGCTTCCCATGGTAATCTCTTTTCTCAAATACTGTGCCACTGCAGGTATCTTGGACAAGACCTTCTCATCAAATACATATTCTTGATGCCATTGAATATTGTCATTTGTATCATTGGGATCTCAAACCTGAGAACATACTATGCTTCAATGGCAGACTCCATGTCTCTATCACTAATTTTGGCCTTGCTACAGCAGACAGATTTAGTGAGGAGTTCCACACTAGTAGTATGTACCACATGAGCCCAGGTGTGTCCTTTTCTTACTCTCCTTTGCTGATGTGTCTTACTTTGTTTTAGAGTGTCAAGGCAGTGGGCAGCCAAAACACTGCTCTGGCTCCAGCTGCATATCTTACTCTGGATTGAATGGGCCTCATTGAAAATTATGCTGATCTTTACCCCCCTGATTGTTGGGTCCAACCTGATGCATATGTCTGCTGCTCAGAAACCATTGATGAATCTCTTTCTACCAGCCTAATATATTCCTTCACATATTACATGGATGAAGCAACTACAACAACAAGGGTGCATGTGGAGAGGGAACTAGTGTGCAAGGTGCTGTCTCCACCTCTGGTGCCACTACATGCAGTGGAATGCAAATGCAAAGGACAAAGAGCCCAAGTCTGCCCAAGCTGTTGCTATCATGAAAGATGAATTTGAGCTAGTAATGAGCATCTTTAAGAAGGTAACCCATGATAGAACAGAGTTTTTGCACCATGTACATTGATTGTCCTTTGCATTCCATCATGCACCAACCTATCATTTACCTCTAAGGCCTGGAATCCAGAATGGCTTTTCCTCCATTTTCAGATTACCAAGATGTTTTCTCATTCCCATTACCCCCTTCCCTATTCACCAGCTTTATCATTCCCACCTGGATACCATTGCCAGCCTGATTACTCCATTTGGCAAAGCTAATCTATTTGTACTGGAAAGAATATTGGATTAAAAGAGGAGGGCATTGGATAATTCCTATCCTTAACATCAGTGCCTATCATTTGTTATATCATTTTTTTGACACCTATCTAGTTTGATGAGGCCAACATTATCAATGAATCATATATTTGCTTTTGTTGCCATGAAATCAAGTCCATATGAAAGACATGAGCATCCCAGGCGACATCTTCAGACAAGCTATTGTGTTTGCAATCTGAGCTTGCACAATCTTTGGAGCTCACCAAGATGCTCTTGGTGTGTGAAAACCTCAAGAAACAAAACACCCAACAAGTTGTGCAGGTCTAGGAAAAGAGGTTTGAATTTGCCAAGCTTAAGCACAAATTCCCTACCTTGGGAACAAAGGAGAAGGATGAGTTGTTGTACAAGAAAGAGTGTGTGGTAAAGAAGCCAAGAGTAGAATCAACAAAGTACAATATCATGCTTCATGTTTCTTTAATTTTGATTCATCTTTTTCATGCAGCCATATTACTGGTTTAAAGATTCACACCAAAGAGAATGGCGATCTTGGTGCCCCTTCTCTTCAATCCAAGTCTGCTATCCATCCAAGGGAGTGTCTCAGCCTTATCAACACTGCCATTGAACACAATCTGTCAGAACACAAAGATCAGGATCATGGCTATGAAGATGTCCTTGAGGTAAGTACCTGATCCATTATCATGTAGAATTCTTGACAATTTGTATTTTAGAACCCATCCCAGTGCTTGTCATATCCTTGCTCATGACAACTCTGGAAGGCCATCCCTCCTATGGTGTGACCATCAGGGCCATCATTACAGGACACCAAGGTGGATGAGAGGGGGTATGAATATCTTTGCCACCTTCATCATTGTATAATACAGTTCAGTAACACCATGATTAATTGATATGACACATTCTCCAGAAGACACAGTTTTCTCCAGTGCCACCTCAGTTGCATTGCAGTTTCAGTCAGTTTTCAGAAGGAGGCCTTGACCAGAATGATGAAGACATAAGGTGGTTGCGAGAGTGATGGTGGTTCAATGAAGACAATGACCCAATAGTAGTGTCTGAAGGGATGGAGGAACAGGATCACATTCTTGTTGATGACTATTCCTCCAAGTATCTTTGTCATACAATGGCACTACTTAGCAAGGTGGACCAACAGCTTATCAATAATGTCTCAATGGAAGGTTGTCCACAGTCAGTCCTTCCATTTAGGGTTGATGCACAATAATCATTCATTTACAGGAATGTGTGTTTGCAAACAGCATCTCATCCCTCTATGTCACATCAGATTACTTTGATGTTGCTCTTTGCAGTTCTAAATGGGGCCCCTATTGTGACAAAAACATACATGAAGGCATTGGAATCTCAATCTACTACTTCTTGTATCTCTCACACTATAGCTTTGTACCCTCTTGGACTACCACTGATAATGAGTCTGATACCATCAGTTCCATTGTTTAGGGCCTCTCTATGACATGCTACTGTGCTACCCATCATACCAGCAAGTAGCGATGGTGGTGGCTCTCCTTCTCCTGTACCTCCACCTCCTAATGAGTCAAATCAATGGATTTGATATTGGAAGTTATTATGTATCTGATTGAAATCCCTTGATAGGGATATTATGATGTGTATAATGATCAGTGTTATCAACTCAATCCACTGTCTCCCCATCCTGCAGGGCATCAATAAGCCACATTGATGGCCAGTTTGCCAGTACACTATTGTGAATGCTGCAGGTCACCCATAGCAAAACTCCATGGCAATGCTGTCATGTGATTACATATTAGTAAGTGTACTAAAAGGTTGCCTCTCAGTTTTGACACTATTTCTTGCTTTCAACTCACAACCATGACCTTCCATTAAAGTAATACCCAATACTTGTCACCTTTAAATTTTCATAACACTTGCATTGCCATTGCATTGTCCTTCATCACCTCATAGTTGTTTAATGTTTGGGTCAACGTTTCACTGTGCTTCTATGAGGATGACACACTGTGCCTACCAATAACCCTTCCCCTGTACAGCTAGGTCATCACCATGGTATGTCAACTATTTGTTGTGACTTTGCCTGTTCATCAGTGGCTTTTGAAGCATGCTATTGGTATTGCTGCATGCACAACTTTCTTTGTTACAGGTGTGTGGTTCTGCTTTTTACTTTTGCTGACACTCACTGTTATTAAGCCTATCCGCCTCCTACCCTCTCACCATGACCTGGCTGATCACCCTTGGTCCCATGTCATGATCTCTGCCCTTCAATCCTTCCCTCACACTGTAACTCTGCTATTTTGCTATGAATGGGTGCTTCTCAACCCTTTATACCCTCATCAGATACCCCCAATGGATCCTGCTCTAGTATGTTACATCATGTTCAACCTAATGCTGTATTGAACAGCTATTGTAGTGATAGTGGACCTATACCACTTGTCTCTCTGTCATGCTACCATGAATGCCCACCTTTGTGGTCCTCATTGTCAACTGCTGTATCATGGAACTACAACACTTCATGCTGATCATCCCTCAACTATCCCTTCCTATTGTTGCATGTTTCATAAGTAAATTTGCTCTCTATCCAATACTACTTGATAATATTGTGGACAGCTTTTGATGACCAAGTTTCAGATTATCATATACAGTAGATATATGGGATTTTGGTGTAGTAGTAGTATTCGTGAAAATTGAAACCCTTAAGATTTTGGATAAATACTGGAATGCCTTCTATTCACAAAACCCTCTTGAAACTACAAACCTCTCTTGAAACTACCTTGTGAAAGCACTGCCCTTGAAATATCCTTGAAATCCAATTGGAAGAGAAGGGATAGGGGTCAGTCTGTGACTGTGGCCTAGGTCTTGGCATGGACATGGATTCCTCTTGGAACTGAGACTTAGATCTTGGAATAACATTATAATTTCCCTGGATGCAATTGGAAGCTGCTTTGGAACTTGCTTGCTATTCTGCTAGCATATTAGAGCCTTGAAAGGCCATATAAGGCATGGCAATTACTTAATTTTTTTTGCAACATTACTGATTGATTCCAGATAACATCTAGTTGTCAAGCTCTAGACCATCTCATTGAACTTGAACCAAGTTCCTTTTGAGATGTTAGTAATCCAGCTGTCACTGTCCTTGGAGGGCCCAAATGAGATGTGGTCTTCAGCTGTCAACATGAGCACACAACAGACCTATTCCAAGGTGTCAGTATCATATATTGGTCAAATGAGGGGGAAATCCTTTACCACTGCACAAGCCAAGGCAAGAGCTGTATGAGGCCCCCTCAGCTCAAAGAGTGAGTCAAGAGCAGGAACTTCAGCATAGCCTTGAATGTAGTTAAAGTGGTGGGCAAATGTTTGAAGCACAAATGGCACTCTCCATAATCCTGACCACACCTGTTAAATGTTTAAATTCAGTCCAACATGGATATGTCCTGTGCAAGAATACATACAGTCATGTCCTCCCCTTTATTATTCTGGAAGAGGAAATGATTGTTTTCAAGAAGAGCCTTCACAAATTCAACATATGGGGTGGATTCCACAAAGTCAGCATCATTGGCAAAGAAAGCAGTAACAATGGTGACAGCAGTTCCAGCAAATCTATTATACCAGATGCTAAGGCTTTGCTTTGCCTAATGTGGAATGATACTTGGAGTCCAAATAAGTCTGACAAATAGCATATACAAGATGAAAAACTACATCACTTGTAGTGACAGTGTGGTCAATCTCTCCTCTATAGACCACATCCCAGATATCTTGTAAGACAGATTTAAATGTGTTAGATGGAATTCCCCAAGGGTTATCATATCCAGATACAAAGTGAGCAAGCACTGAAATTAAAAGTCATCTCCATTGGTTATCCACTAAACAACCAGCAGGGAGATCATCTTTGATGAACTTCTTCTTGGCACCACTATTGGAGGGTTTACTGGATATAGAGTCCACAGTACATTCTGTTTTGATTTGCTTAGGTGGGGGCATCATGGGTTCATGTTGGGAATCTTTAACATTATCAAGCTGCTATGTGTTATGAACACGTCACCTGAAATGACTAGGAGACTTACTTGAACAGGTTTGGATTGTTTTTTTGTACCTGTCCTAGCTGATCCTTCAACATTACCAAGCTACTATGTGTGTTATAAATGCATCACCTGAAATGATCAGGAGATTTACCTGGGCAGGTTTGGATTGTTTCTTTGTGTCAGCTGTGTTAGTCAATCTCTTGCTGTATGGTAATGTGGGAGGTGGTGGCATAATTGGTTCATCAGGCTCTGAGGTTTCAACAACCTCAGCAATATCCTGGATATGGTTAGCAAGACATCACAGGTAATACAGAACATTACCATGATAGCAAATTGTTGCTTAGGTGATCTGTTGGTGTGGTGCTCAACTTTGTCACTGTCTTAAATGTAAGGTTCATCAAGGGACCCATATGTGACTCCCATGCTGCCATTGCTTGAAAATGCCAGAGGATGGGATGCAGTGGAAGAGACAAAGACAGGAGTTGAGCATGGTGCAGTGATGCCATGGCAAGAACTGGTAGTAGATATGGACTGCAAACGATTTAGGTGAGAGCCAGTTGAAGTAGGGTGCTGTGAAAGTAAAGTGGGGAACTTCTTGGGCACTAGCTTGTCCATCCAATCATCAACATAGCCCAATCCTACAACCTGACTTTTTGTGATTTTGCTATTTTCATGGCAGTACAGATTGATATGGTCCCAGTAGGATAGAATAGTCTCAGTGAGTAGAAATGACATGAAGGTTGAGTGTGAAAAATGCATGAAGATGACTGCTTTCCTTTCTCAGCCCTCACAATGTGATCCTGTCTCAGGTGCATTGTTGCCCCCTCATCCACTCCACTAGTCCCTTGAAGAGCCCTAGCACCATGTTGTACTATATGATTAGCATCAGAGGTAGACATATCATTGTGTAAGTATTGGTTCCTTGAGGATGCTTGCATCAGGGTATCATTGAAATCATCACCTGGTGAACTCTCTGGGGTGGCTGGTCCTTCACCTGCAGACTCTGAGCTGTCTTGCTCTATAGCCAGGCCAGATCTGAGCTTCAGATGGATTGTGAGTAGTGTGGCTTCCTCCTGTTTTCCCTGTGAAATGATATCATTCAGGTGTTCCATACCATGCTTTTGAGCTGCTTCTGCCTCAAGCATTATTGCCTCTGCTTGGGTATCATTAGCCTGCTTCTGCTCCACAGTGTGACATTTTTGCTTCATTTTAAGCACGATCTGTCCAGGATGTTGGCTCTGGTTCTTGGCATGAGTTGTTGGATATAAGGTATTGGCAGACATGAGGATGAGAGTAGCAACAATGTGTGAGAGGTGAGTGTTGGAGTTAGTCAGAGTATGACTTATGCTGATGTCATGACCCTTGAATTTTTCAAACCAGTTGCATGCTGTGCCTTGTGCCTTGTGGGTGTTCCAAGACTCCCCAACTCAATTACTGAATTTTGTAATGTGCTTAGCCTTCAGAACCTAGAACTCCAGCTATTCAAATATAGCCCCACAATTACCATATAATTTGCCAAAATGCCACCATTTCTTTGCCACCATACTGCTGTTGCTGTCTCTCATATCCCTTGCACTTATACAGGATGCAACTGCTTGCTCAAGTCACCTTTGGGCCTCAGGCATCATTTGACCTTGGCCTATAGCTATTCTTTTGGCTCATCTGCTACTCCAACTGCTTCAGCTCAACACCCACCCACCTAACCAACATCAGGTGTCATTTGAGACTATCATGGAAAACTCATGGGTTTGTTTACACATTACACATGTTTCCACTTTTCTAAAAATCATTTCAAGCTGATATTTGCAACTCTGATGGACACCCCATCAATCCTACTTCTTGCCTGTCTGTAATAGACAAAAGCTAGGACGATTGGACATCATATGACACAAAGTTGCAATTTAAGATGACAGAGCTTCTGTATCAGGATACTGAAATGTCAGTGAGGAATATCGACTGCCTTTGCAAATTGTGGGAGGAGTCTCAAGGCAATAGCAGAAACTCACCATTTGCAAACCACAAGAAATTATACAAAACCATCAATATGACAACCCTTGATGATCTTCCATGAGATTGCTTCAAGCTCAAGTACAATGGTGAATGTCCTGAAGGCATGGTTCCACCATGGATGGATGAGACTTATGAATTCTGGTACCCTCTTGCTTGTGAACTCATTATGCAAATGCTGTCAAACACAGACTTTCATGGCAAATTCAACTATGTCCCATACTATGGCATGGAAACAAGTGGTATATGGTCCTATTTTGGTTGAAGCATCTTGTTCTTTATACATAGTAGGATGAGATTGCAGAGGATCTGTCTACAATTGGTAGCACATTTGTTCCCATCATACTCAGGAGTGACAAGATGATGGTTTCAGTAGCAACAGGTCAGAATGATTATTGGCCTGTCTATCTCTTGATTGGAAACATCCACAATAATGTACATTGGGCCCATTGTAGGGGTGTTGAACTTCTCACATTCCTAGCAATTCCAAAGAGTATGTCACTCTAACAGCTCATGCTCATCACTAACCTGTTAGTCATAGCAGCAAAGAGGTATGCTAATGACTCAACATTCCAGTATTTCAAGAAACAAATCTTCCATATAGCATTAGCTAGAATGTTGGGCTTCCTGAAGCCTGGTATGATGGAACCCCAAGTCATGAAATATCCTGATCAACACTTTCACTGTATCATTTTTGGAATAGGACCTTATATTGCTGATTACCCCAAGCAAGTTCTTCTTTCAGGTATAGTTCAAAACTGGTGTGGACAGTCCATTTACTTCTCTGGGCTTTATTCATGCTTGATGATGGCTATCTAATAGATGTATTGTGATGCCTAATAACCTTGATGGTGGGGACACATCACAAACAGCAGAACTTACTCAAGCACTACTTGAGGAGATACTAAACCTCAACATTCTCTGGAATGATTGGGGAATTGATGGCTCAATTGTTGTATATGATGAAAAATTTTGACCACAACTGATTCTTAACATTCTGTATAGGTGTTTACTGAATACTTCCTATACACTGACATCTGATAACTCCTGGCCCTGGACATATTACATCAACTTGTGAAAGGTACATTTAAAGACCATTTGGTTGAATGGGTTGAGAAGTATCTAGAACTGGAGTATGGGAAAACTGGAGCCAAAGACCAACTAGCAGACATTGATCAGCAGGGCATGTCAACACCCAATTGTATTGCCTACTAAATTAACAAACGTTCTAGAATTGCTGTGGTACCACCTTTTCTAGGACTAAGACTATTTCCTGATGGCTGTGGGTTTTCACAATGGACTGGCAATGACTCAAAAGTGCTGATGAAGGTCAGTCTTTGACTACTTGTATATTCCAATCTCATCATTTTCAGATCTATTTACTTGCCATTGAAGGTCATATTCCTGACTGTGTCATTCACACATTTCATGCATTCCTTGAGTTCTCTTATATTGTTTGGCAGGATGTGATAACTGATCACACCTTATTACAACTAAAGGATGCACTCAAGTGCTTCCATACATATTGGACCATTTTTGAGGAAGCTGGTGTCCATCCTAATGGGTTCTCACTCCCCCAACAGCATTCCCTTACTCATTATGAGTCCCTCATCTGTTTCTTTGGTGTCTCGAATGGTTTGTGTACATCAATCACAGAATCAAGGCATAAAATGGCAGTGAAGAAGCCATGGTGTTGTTTGAACAAACATAAAGCAGTTGGACAAATTCTATGAATAAACCAACATCTATTGCAAATTGCTGCTGCCTGCACAGACTTTGAGGCTTGGGGGATGTTGCCCAAATCACAGGATGATATAATGCTTAAGGGTAAATCCATGGATTACTGGTATGGGGTATTTACTGATTGTTTGGATTAAGATGTGGATGGTCCTGAAAGAGACCCAAGTATAGATGATGACACCAAGTTCATGAGTGCCATGGATGAGTGCCCATCACTTGCTCATTCAGATGTGAAGCTTGCTGCAGCACCAGGTGAGTACAGTATATTTCATGTTCAATAATTGATGAGGAAAATAACTTTGTAAGCACATGGCCATGCAAAGACAGTGTTATCACTTGCCATTGAAATCAATATTCTGTTGCTCCCTCAATTAATCTCTGCCTTTCTTACTGAACAAGGCTACCAGTCTCAGTCCACACTGATTGGTGTTTCTGGCCACAATGATTCATTTACTGGTGCTGTTAAAGTTTTTCATACTGTCACAGAAATGTTTGTTTCACCAAGTAACCCAAGCAGTATTGGAAACATGTGACATGAACAAATTCACACAATGCCTTCATAGCACCATGGCCCCTCATGCAATGATTGTGTTTTTGTGAGCACTAGTGACATCTAGAAAAAACAATGTCTCTGTAGTACCCTCACTACTATGTAGTCTATTTTGTACTCCATAGTCTCTTTTGTATGGCATCAGATATAGAGAACTCCGTAGATATAATATGGTCATATTTATTACATAGGACAAATTTGCCTCACAAATGACACATAGAACATATCCCCTCATATTGAGTACAAAGATGATCATTGGATGATGGTGACATATTATCCATTACCAAAGGCAAAGCATGACATCTGTACAAAGTATGATTTATACCAGAAGAGTCAAGTATGCATCACAAAATCATCATTGAGTTCTAATGAGACAATCCCATTTTCCACACTAACAACACATATATACATACAAGATGGCAGGAGGCAACAAGAGTACAAGCAATAGCCAGGCTCCACTTGTTTAAGTAGGACTCATAACCTTTTGAAGTCATAGACTCCAAAGATCATAGGAAGAACTCTAGTGGGAGTTACTCACTAGGTAGGCATAGCATAGGTGGTAGCCATGTATTGCAAATAGTAGTATTTAATGTAAACATCAAGAACAATAGAACAGAGGATGGAGATTCTGTTAGAAGAGTGTATATATAGGGAGCTCCTCCTTATATACAATACAGGTTGTTTATATTTGTGTATAGTAGTTCTAAATAGATAGAACAATAATAGCCAATGGTAGTAAAGACTTTTATCTCAGCCAATAGTATTAAGAACACTTATTATACTAAAAGTACTAGTCAATAGCAAAACATGAGTAGTGTTAGCATCAGTCAGCATGAGTAATAACATATTAGTCATCATGATAAGGATGAGTAATGAATGAGAAATCATGATGACTTCAATGATAAGATAGAAGAGCTAACTGATATAGAATGTCTGATAAGATAAGATAAGACAAGACAATCTCAACAGTTCTCACATGTATACATAGTGTAGGACTCAATATCCTACTATTTCTGGATTTGCTGAGCTGGGGAGACCAGAGATATATCACAAATGTAAAGATCAGATACAAGTGCACCACACTGATGGTAACTGTCATATCTCAAGTTTTCACTAGGCCCAACTTCTAATTCCATTTCTCTTTCTTATAATCTGATACATTCTTCTTAAAAATGTGATCTGGAATTATTGGACTTTCTTATTATAGTATAGATTCCTTCTCTTGTCATTTCTGTTTACTCATTTGTAGCACTTTAAAATTTTGTACAGACCAAGGCTTGTCAACACAGTTTGTTTGCTTGTGAATATCATAAGAACTTGACATCTATCTGTGTTTGGGTAGAGATTCAACCAGGCAATGTAGGAATGTGGTCTGTGATTCTCTGTATTCAATAACTAATCAATGAATCTATCTGACCACAATGTGCATTGACAAATAATCCTTCATCTTATTAAACTCATGCACATCCTCCTTGTCACACTTTTTAAGATACTATCTGGAATCCCCTCTACTCCTAACTGTGCACCACACATTCCACATAGGAACTGCCAGCCTTGAAGCAGATCTTATACCTTCTCACAAATAGCATTGTACTGCTCAGTATCTGACATCACACCCACCAGTGGATATAGTTCATAATAAACAGGCAAGATTTGGACAACTGTTTTCTTGATCTCACTCTAGAAAGTGGTGACATCATTGTAGATCTGAAATGGGTTAGCTGGGTGTTCATATTATTTACCTGGGCACTTACTAGCCTATACATACTTGCTGCCTGCTCTGGGTAAAAACCTACCTATTTTTAGTATGTGAGACAATCCACAGCAAGATGGCACTCACCTTTCTCCAGCTTGGATTTGTGGTCATCATAGTCTGTGAGGGTTTCAACTAGCATTTCTTTACATGCACCTTTCAACACAGTTGTGATAGATGGGAAAGCATTGTGTACTACTATGTTTCAGTGCATCTGTGCTTTCATGTTATCAAGGCACTTGGTCCAAAGTGGAGGGCAGAGCAATAGTACAAGTTTCCAAGGGGATGGGACATTATTCTTCCAATCTGGGCTGCTATCTTCAGGGGCTGAAAGATAATGTCTAAACATTGATGATACAGCTGTGCTTCTAGGACTGAACAAATTCAGGTTTGGTGATGAATGAACTTGGGAATGGGTAGTAGGGCAAGTAGAAGAAATACATGCACTAAGGATTTATTGTGAACCTTCATTTTGATGTTGGTGAGACTAATGAGTAGTGGGTGTGCAACCTAACCTCCACACATATTGATTATGTTGGTTTTGTTATAGGATAGGATAATGCCACAGACTGTACCACCATTTCCCTCTATCACAGACTAGTATAGTGTTAGCTCTCAGGATATAATGCATGTAATAGAATCTGTACCTACATTTCCCATACCATGTCACCACTCATCCACTCCATGTGCAGGCAAACAATTCATTCTATGGTGGTGTATAAATGGTATGAGAAAAGGTCCATCTCATGGGTGAATAGTGGATGGTTGAATAATACTTCAATGCATTCCAGGGAATCATGATAGTATAATTAGACTGGTTGCCTTGTTGAGTGGGTGGTTGGAATGACTTGAAACTTTCAAGCTGGTCCTGAAGAGAGCATTTCTGTGCAAGAGCATAGTTCCTTCACAGACAAAAACAAGAATGGTAGTATTTTTGTCTAGAAAGACAAAACTGAAAAATGATTATTCAAGACAGGAGAACATACCAGTTGAAGGGACAGGAAGTCATCAATAGCCCTCATACTGAGCCTTGAGGTCAAGAGAAAATTTGCCGTTTGCCAGTCTTGAAAGGAAGAAAAAGGGTAGTTCAAGTTGAGTTTGCAATGGGTCAAGAACCCATCCAGCTCAAAGTGAGCAAGGAAGGTCTGTCCATTTCCTTCAACTCATCTAGTGCCAGGGTGTTGATTGACCATCTGATCTGTAGATTGCCCCAACTCTATTATGGACAGCATGGGTATATTATCAGAATGATTGCTGTCCATGTCTATGCCAGGTCATTGCATGGCAGGATCTTCCTCAATGCCTTCTATGTCCTGTTGGACAGAAAAATCTTCCCCACCAGAATGTGTGTGAGGTAGCAAGTCTGTGTATTTATCTCTCCCAGACATAGAATCTGATGTCAATGTACTGGTGGGCATCAACAATAACCCTCTTGATAATGAAACTGAAGCTTGTTCCACTGGGGTACGCAGTACAACGAAGGGAGTATGTACAGTTGAGACTTACTGTATTTAGCAGAGACTTCTTCTTGAGGTATGAGAGTCTAGATTGATAGAGGATTGTTGAAACGACTTCTAATTGATAGAAGTAGTGTGATACAAGTGATCTGACTCGTATATATTCTGTGTCTACTGTTTCATGTATAAAAGTATTGTATATATATCTAGAATTCAGTCTGAGACTGTTACGCTTGTACCGGGTAGGTCCAAGTCGTAGCCTCAAAAGACAGCGAGTTTGAGTTCAGATGAAGCAAGAGTTAAGTCAGACAAACTGACAGAACAGTTGTCCACAAATCAGATATGATTGAGGAGATCTAGCTTAAGGAATACAAGTATGCTACTGATGGTTTATATATCCCTTGTGGTAGGAACGGAAGAGCGGAACGAGAACACCTTGGGAACCATCAGTACAGCTAAACGCAGTCCGCAGCAGGCATAGGAATGCGTAGTATCAAAAGATGAAAGTAAAACAGATAAACGGGCCGAAGGCTATGGAGGATGAAACGATGACTGCGGATGAGTCAATGAGTTTAAGTCATCGTGAAAAGAAATTGAGTCCGCGTTATGTAAGTACATACGACCAATAGAAGAAAAAGAATACCACGATTAGGATGATGGGAATAGAACGAAGTAATGCGCGTCCACAGATCAAAGCGAGTTGTAACATTACCTCCGGTCTATCCCAAAGACTACCAGGTCTTCAACCATTGATCTGATCGAGTCAGTCCTGGGTCACCGGGGAGCCAGTCTCGTTGGCCTGTCCAGCATCGTCCGCTAGTTCTCCATCTGCGGATTCATGCAAAGCCAGGTCCTCCACTTGCTGCTCCAAATCATAAAGGTAGATGCCCTCGTCGTCGGTTCGGTTCTGGGGTGGAGAAGTCCGGATGATGTGCACGACACGAGGTAAGAGTCTGGGGGTGGAGGGATAGTTGCTTGGAGCAGGAGAGGTGGATCGATCAACGATATGAGCCGGAGGAGGTACAGGGACCGGAGGGGGAGACGAACGATAAGAGGCATGATGCTCCCTTACAAAGTCAATGACGGAGTGGAAGTTTAGCTCGTATAGAGCGTTCAACAAATCCACTTTCTGCGTCTTAAGGGCATGACCTGCAAGTGTGAGGTCGAATCGTCCGGCTTGTTGGGTGGGGAGGAGAGTGGAGAGTGCGACGTTCATCTGAAAGGATCGAACGAGGAGATGAAAAATAGATTGTTCGTCAAGGATGTGGGAGAGGGGTTCTGCGTAAGTGCGGTCGCGGAGGAAGCGGTCAATGTGGACATAGTCCAGTTCGGAGGATTCATCACGGTGGAAGGTGTAAGAGGGGAGGAGGGAGAAGGCGTGTTCACGAGAGGTCGAGGCAAGTTGAGCGAGTTCAGAAAGTTCAATAGTGGACATGGCAGAGGTGTTTAGCCATAAGGAGGAACTTAGTTGAGATGCGGGAGATGGTAGGCCAGACGTTTGGGTATCGTCGTTTATAATCTCCCAGGATGTCCTTGGCGTTGGACAGATTTCGTTCCGGTTCCCAGGAGTTGTCGCTAGATGGATAGCCTTTCCATTTGATCAGGAACTGCCTTCGTGATGGACTGCCTCGGTGGCGTAGTATAGCCTCGATTTCGTATTGCTCTTCTCCTCCGATCAGATCGGGTGGTGGTGTCGGGAAGTTCCTGCCATGAGTTTCTGTTTCGACATAAGGGGTTAAGAGCGAAGCGTGGAAGACGTTGTGGATTCGCCAGCTTTTGGGAAGTTGGAGTTGGTACGTAATGGGAGAGAGGACCTTCGTGATGGTGAAAGGTCCTTCCCTTTTAGGCAGGAATTTCGGGTCAGGAGCCGCTCTGTTGAGATTTCGTCCCTCTAGCCATACCTTGTCTCCTTTGTTGAACGGGGTAAAGGAAACATGTCGTCAGCTTTTCATCGTCTGTCGCGCCAGGTCATGTGCGGCAAGTGCCTCGTTCCTGGCTGCGGTCAAGGCTTTGATCCGTTCTTCCGCAGCGGGAAGGTTTGATTCGGTGATGATGTCCGGGAATGGTCTAGGTTCATATCCCATCATGAGGAAGAAAGGGGATTGACCTGTGACAGAGTGGGGGCGGTGGTTGTGTGTGAACTCTGCCATCGTGATGGACTTGGCCCATGTCTCCGGGCGATTTCCGCAGTAGATACGCAGATACGTTTCGATCTCCTGGTTAACTCTCTCCGTTTCTCCATCTGTCTGTGGGTGGTACGCTGTTGAAAGGGAAAGATCGTACTGTAGTAATCGTCCAAGTTCTTTTGCGAAAGAAGATGCAAATTGGGGTCCTCTGTCAGAAATGATCTTATCGTAAAGTCCGAAACGTTTAAAGACTTTTTTGAAGAAAAGGATGGCAATTCCCTCTGCAGTAACGGTTTTCGTGGTAGGGCAAAGAATCACCCCCTTTGTAAGGCCATGGTCGACCACGACCAAAAGGGAATCAAAACCAGAAGAAGAAGGGAGGTCTGTAATAAGATCGCAAGAAATCTGCTGGAAAGGATGGGAAGCGGAAGAGGGTATCGGTAAAAGAGGAGGCGTAGTGGGATAGGTGCGGGTCTTGGCCTGCTGGCACACAGCACATCCCTCGACGTAAGAACGAACGAAAGAAGCAAGGCCGGGCCACCAGAATTCTGAAGCAACAAGCTGCTGGGTTTTAAGAACGCCCGGGTGGCCCGCAGAAGGATGGTCGTGATGTCGTGCGACGATAGTCCTGCGAAGGTCAGTGTTGTTCGGTACGTAGATACAGCCCTGGAAGGAAAGGATACTGCCATCGAACGCCCAGTCGGAAAGGCAAGAGCGGAAGCGTGCCGGGAGGTTTTCCATAGTTTGTAGAGAATCTAGAATGAGAGGGTCAGTTGCAGAGGAGGAGGAAAGACGATCGTGGAGCGCCGTGTCGATGAGAGAGACAAATAGATCCAGTGGAAGCAGGACGGATTGATCGTTGTCTGCGTGGGCGTCAGGGGAGAGAAGATCAGGCCTGCGTGAAAGAGCGTCGGGTGCGGACAAGGATGTCCCAGGGACGTGGTGGATCTTGAGGTCGTAATCTTGTATGTCCAGCAACCAACGTGCCTGTCGCCTGTTCAACTTACGCGGTTCCTTGAAGTATGTAAGGTTCTTATGATCAGTGATGACGAGAACCGGGAAAGCGGAGCCCCGAAGGTAATGCTGCCACATTTTGAGGGCTCGAATGACAGCTAAAAGTTCTCTGTCATAAATGTCATAGTTTCATTCGGAAGAAGAAAACGTCTGAGAAATATATCCACAAGGATGCCACTCTCCATTAGTATCTTGTTGAAGGAGTAGTCCCCCGGATGCGTCGCGAGAGGCGTTGGTCACGATAGCGAATTGTCTAGAGGTGTCAGGGATATGTAAGACGGGTTCAGAAAGGAAAATACTCTTCAGGTGTTGGAACGCCTTGTCGCAAGGAGTTGTCCATTCCCAGACGGCGTCTTTCTTTGTTAGATCTAAAAGGGGTCGAGTGATGTCAGAGTATTTTGGGATGAATCATCGATAAAAGTTAGCAAATCCCAAGAATGATCTTACGTCTCTGACTCTAGCCAGAGTGGGCCAGTCAGCTATGCCTTTCAATTTGACAGGATCCATGGCAAGCCGTCCCGGTTGTGCGATCATTCCTAAGAATTCTACTTGAGAGACGTCGAACTTGCATTTGTCCAGCTTCAGGTGAAGGTCGAGTTCTTTCATTCGTTGTAGGACTCGCTTTGTCCGTTCTTCGTGGGTTTTGGCATCTGGGGAGAAAATCAAGAGATCGTCCATATAGATAACTAACCACCCTTCAGCGATCATGTCGCGGAATGAGTCGTTCATAAATCTCTGGAATGTGGGTGGAGAATTAGTCATCCCAAAGAACATAACTGTAGGTTCAAAGAGTCCTCGGTGAGTGATGAAAGCGGCTTTCCACTGGTCACCGTCTTTTATTCGTACGTTGTTGTAACCCCATCGTACGTCAAATTTGGTGAAGATTTTGGCTCCTTGAAGTTTGTCCGTCAGATCCGAAATTAGTGGGAGCAGATAAGCATCGCGAATCGTATGCTCGTTCAGATAACAATAATCTTGACATGGACAAAGACCGCCGTCCTTTTTCTTTACAAAGAAAAAAGGGGAAGCTTGGGGAGAGTTGGACGGTCAGATCTTCCCTGAGGCTAGGTTTTCATCAATGAAGGTGTCAGCAGCGGATTTCTCGTCAGGAGATAGGGGGTAAATTTTCGATACTTTTGGGACGAAGGTTTCGTCAAGGTTGATAGCGTGATCGTATGGTCTGGAAGGGGGAACATTGTCAGCTGCTTCTTTAGTAAAAACTTCCCTGTACGCCTCGTAGTGAGGGGGAAGTTCCACTGCGATCTTTTCGGCATCCATCGCTAATTGGGTAGAAGTAGTAGTTTTTCTGACAATTCGTTCGAGTCTGAGGGTGGTCGGCGTATTCGGGAAGTATCGAGTTGCAGATTTTTGGATTCTGTTGATGGCGTAAGTATAGTAGGCTCGTTTGGTGTACCTTTCTGCCGTTTCGTAGTTGACATAGTTCAGTACGGCTGTTTGTTCATCTTCCGGGGCGAAGTAGTGTTTCATCGGCGGTGGGGCGTTGACCTTCACTCCTTTAGACAGGTAGGTCGCTCGTGCTCCTTGGTGGGCGAGGTAGAGATCCAGGGACTTGTCTTTCTTTTGGTCGATTTCAACGGTTCGCTTCTTCCAGTCGATCTTTGGTTGAGTGGTTTTGAACCAGGGCATCCCGAGAATTATATTCTCACGTCCGCATTGCATGACGTGGAAGGTTATTTTCTGGGTGGTAGTTCTGATCTGTAAAAAGAGTTTTGCGACGAATTTGATGGGTCCTTGTTTGTTTGGGGAATGGTCGGCGTTTCGGACGTTTATGGGATTTCGTAGTCGTTCTATCGGAAGCTGGTGTTTCTTTACGAAATCCCAATCTATACAGGAGATGTCTGCCCCACTGTCGATTAGGGCAGACGTGTCGACGGTTTTCAATGTACTCCCCACATCGATGACTCGGACTGGCAGAGTTAAGGCACAAGCATTGTTATTGGCGTTAAATACAGGGGAGCATACAACTGGAGGGTCAGGCGTCGACTCAAGCCCTCCTTCTAAAAATCCATTTCGTTGCTGTTAAGGATCCTTGAGATAAATGCGGCGTCATCTTCTTCTTTCACTTCTTCGACTTTAGCTGTCCCTTTTTCGACTACTCGCACCTTCCTTTCCTCGGTCTTCTTCGCCAGTCCTGGGTGAGCAGGACAGTCCCTGGCCAAGCCAGGTTTTCCGCATTTAAAGCAAAGTCCTTTCTTCATCCTCTCCTCGCATTCCGAGGGGGAGAGTCGTACAGAGTCGACATCCATGGCGTTCGGGTCGCGTATCTTTGGTGTATGAGTGTATCTAGGGGTAGTCGTCGTGGTGGAGTGATGATTTCCGGTTCGAGATATGATAGATCGAGATCGATTCCAGTTGTTATGGAGCAATTCAGCCTTTGCGCACCATTCCTTGAGCGTGGTGGGAACGGTTTCCGACTGGTAGATCCTCCGCATGAGCGCAGGTTGTAGTCCTTCTGCGAATAACCTGCAGAGGACCGTCTGATCGCTAAGTCCAGCTCGTGCTGCCAAAGCTTTGAAAGAGGCGATGTAGCTGAGGACGTCCTCCTTCTTTTGTGCCAGTCCTTGAAGCTGGTGAAGTGCATCGCCTTTGATGTTGGTGGTCTGAAATGTGCTATCCATGAGATCACAAAAGTCTGTCCAAGTCCCAAAAGACTGTTTCTTCATGCCTTCTTCGATGAAGGCGGAAGCCCATTCTGCCGCGATTCCTTTCTTACAGTAGGAGAGGGTTAGGGCAATTTTTCTGTCGTCGTAGTAGTAGATGTGGCTGTTGATCATGATATAGAGGAGGACAGAGTTCTTCCACGTCCGGTAGTGGGTTTCTGTCCCGTTGAAGTCATCAGGTTTAGCAAGGGAGAGCTCCTTCCCAGGGGATGTCACGATTGTCGAAGGATTGGAAGATTGGGGAGGGACGGTGGCCGGTGTTGTAGAAGGTTGGGAGGAAGGAGCTACTCTGGTCATAGGGTTCGATCCAGACATGACGGGTTGTGAAGGGGAGGGAGTTCGCGGTGGAGCAGAGAAGAGAGGGTTTCGATGGAGCGAGGGTCTGGAGGTCTTTGGTCCTTTCTGGTGGGGGTTAGCCCACGGTGGATTCGGGTTCGGGTTCGACGAAATCTTGGTGGTCCTTGCAGGGGCAAGGGTTCATAGGTAAGCTAGATCTTTTGTTACGCTTGTACCGGGTAGGTCCAAGTTGTAGCCTCAAAAGACAGCGAGTTTGAGTTCAGATGAAGCAAGAGTTAAGTCAGACAAACTGACAGAGCAGTTGTCCACAAATCAGATATGATTGAGGAGATCTAGCTTAAGGAATACAAGTACGCTACTGATGGTTTATATATCCCTTGTGGTAGGAACGGAAGAGCGGAACGAGAACACCTTGGGAACCATCAGTACAGCTAAACGCAGTCCGCAGCAGGCATAGGAATGCGCAGTATCAAAAGATGAAAGTAAAACAGATAAACGGGCCGAAGGCTATGGAGGATGAAACGATGACTGCGGATGAGTCAATGAGTTTAAGTCATCGTGAAAAGAAATTGAGTCCGCGTTATGTAAGTACATACGACCAATAGAAGAAAAAGAATACCACGATTAGGATGATGGGAATAGAACGAAGTAATGCGCGTCCACAGATCAAAGCGAGTTGTAACACTACTCTAGTATTTCCTAGTCCTCCAGGACTTAGAGTTTTTTTTGAACAATGTCACATGACATTGTCACTCACATTACACCACCTACCACTTGTCTAATGTGACAATGACAACACCAACCAATGCCCCCACCAACTCTGCATATGCCAGTAGCAACACCACCCATCCTCTCTTGAACCATCTGTGGACACGACATTGTGGCTTGTCTGATACCACCACTACCCATACACCATTGACAAGCCCAACATTGTAGCTTGTTTGACAGGTCTGCCACCTTGTAGCTTGTTCAACACCACCACCACCTCTCTCTCAAACCATTGACAAGCACAACAGCTTGTTCAACACCTACTGCCCACCACTTGCACTTCCCAGCCCTCCAGTGGCTTACTTAATGAGCTGTCCAATGTGCCCAACAGATCCCATCCACCCTCTCTCAAACCATCTGTGGGCATAACCCTGTGGCTCATTCAGCCTACCACCATCTTCCCTCATGCCATTGACAAGCTCAACAGTTTGTCTGACAGGTCCACCCACCACCTCCACAGCCCCACCTCTTGAACTCTTGACAACCATGTCAATGGTTCATTCAATGCCACCACCTGCCACTCTCACCTCCTCAGCCTTCAAGACTCTAATGGCTTGCTCAATGAACCATCCACCACCCCTATGTCCCATTGCACCATCAACGAACCCAAAGGCTCCCTCAACACACCACAACCACCCCCACCTCAGGACAGTGGCACATACAACCTGCACCCCACATCTCACCCCCATAACAACAACCATGACTGTTACGATTTCTCTCTTTCTTTTTAGTCATACAAGTTCTGGACGTTATTTCTTTTTCCTACGATTACTCATCTCTTCTTAGTCATCGGCCCAATGACTCACCATTGCCTCATAATTGTAGTTCTTCCTCCATCTTCTTAATTCCATGCGATTCTATTGCATTCTACTTAATCATTCAACTGATTACATCCTGTGTACAATTAGTTCTTTCACATTTCGTCAGTTTCTATACCTAGGGTATATAAACCTTCTCTTCTCTTTCCTTTTCTTCTTCAAGCTAGTTCTCCTCAGAGTCATCACCTGTATCTTTAGACTAGCAATCCATTTGATCTTCCCTTCATCGCCCTTTGCCACTTTGAGCCTCTACCCATGTTCTGAACGGGAGCTTGTCCTTAGAACACTCTAGCCTCCAGGTACCCAGTTCACTGTCTTGTGGACAGTACCTCAACTGAGTAGACTCTTCAGTCTCTCAGGATTACCTCAGTACCAGCCGACTGTTGTCGTCTGACACTCGCAAAGTTGTAGCCACTTAATTGTTGTCTACTACTTGAGATGCCTAATCGTCATCCGAATCTCCAGCCTATAGTCATTAAGTTTTCTGAGGCTACACTTTGTCTTACCTAGGCCAAGTGTAACAATGACACAGTGGGAATGCCATGATGAAGATTCCATGATGGCTGTGATGTAACGAGGGCAACATATTAGGCCAGGTGCAACAGGAAGGTTGCAACAACCACCTTGACCACTACAGGATGTGTGTGACAGAGGTCGTGACAACCACAATGTGGCAAAGATGGTGTGATGAAGACACCACAATGACTGCAACATGACGAGGGCATTGCAACAGCCACAACAACTGTAATAGGACATGTATGGTGGAGAGGTTGTGACAACCACCAAGACAGTATGGTGTGACCACAGATAACACCACAATGACGTCACATGTGCAACAGCAACATGACAACAACAACATCATGTTGTTGACCCATTTTTGAAGTCGGAGACTCCAAATGGTCACAGGATGAACTCTAGTGGGAGAAACTCACTAGGGTAGGCACAGTGCAGGCGGTAGTCAAGAGTTGCTTGATAGCGATAGTACTTAGTGTAGACACCAAGTATAAGCGAGAACAGATGATGGAGATTCTGTTAGAGGAGCGTACGTGAGGGAGCTCCTCCTTATATACAGTACAGGTTTGTTTGTACGTGTGTATAGTAGTTCTAAATAGATAGAACAATAGCAGCCAATGGCA
>JBBPTF010000129.1:0-26907 GCA_038094015.1 Phylloporus cf. gajari | reverse complement strand
TGTACCCCCGGACGTTGTCAAGGCCCTCGGTCGTTGGTCCTCAGATGCCTTCCTCCGCTATTGGCGCTCCCTGGAACGTCTCGCTCCGTTACATGCAGAAGCTCTTCCCGTTCCTTCTCCGCCTCCCTTGGGGGGGTTGGGTGCGCGCCCCTCGTCGCGCTCCCGCGGCGTCGCCTCTTCGTTTGGGCCGGTTTCGTCTCCTCCGGTCCACGGCGCACCCCAGACGGATTCCCCGTCCAGGTCACGTGACTCAGGGACTCTGTCCCTTCGCGCCTGACGGGTCTTCCGCTCTCCCCCATCTTGCGGAAAGCCTCTCTTTCTCTCTCTTCCTTCTCGACGCGATCAGCCCGAAAAGAAGACCCGTGACCAGTATGACCATCTCGTCAGCAGTCGGCCGTTCTCGAGGGCTTGCCCAACACCGGACCATTAACGCCCAGTGTCTCTCCTCAAATTTAGCATGTGCTGGTCGGTCAGGTAACCCGTTTTCCTTGATCTTTAGACAAATCACCCGCGTTGTACGTACACCCTGCCATGGAAGATTCCCAGAGAGCACCTAACAATAGCAAATAGATTGGTCGTATTAAAACGGGACACCTTGATAGCACGTACTTCGAACATGATGCAACCAAAAGAATATATATCTGCTGATGGTTCGAGTTCGCTGCCGGATAGAATCTCGGGTGCCATCCATCGAATCGCACCTACTGAACTCGAGTGTCTGAACAGATGGGACTGGTTGGACTGGAGTGGTCCGATTGCAGAGGCGAGACCAAAATCGATCAAGCGTGGATTACGCCACTCATCTACGAGGATGTTTGACTTGATGTGCAATTAGGCAACAGGATCACGGCAAAGCAAGGGGCTTACACTTGTCAAGTCTCCGTGAACGACGTTTCTAGAATGCACTGTCACAATAAACTGGAGTTCGGACAAAAGGGCAATTCGCTAGAACGCACAATACGCCAGGCCAGCTCCGACGCCCTCCAACTGATTTGATTGAGCCATCTACTAGGGAAACGGTGAGGTGACTACTCACCATTCGTATCCTCTCTTGAAGAGTTTGCATGCTGCCGCTGCCCCTTAAGAAGTAATGAAGAGTACCATTCGGCATCCAAGGCGATACGAGAGCATCCACCGGTCCAAAATTCCTTGCGACCCCAAGAAGTGGTACAATATTCGGGTGATCTCCGAGCCTTCTCCAATGATCCAGCTCTCTACGCAACACCTGGCATTGCCTCATGTGGTCAGTCTGTGAGCTAGAAGAGACACTCGAATACCAACATATTGCAGTCTCCCCGCCACCTCCAGGTCATTCACGAAGCATCTCACTGATTTCACAGCAACCTATGGAAAGCCAGTTGACTGCCTACACTAAACAGATAGCAGAGTGACCCACTGTTAGGGAAGAATCTGACAATCTACACTTGTAGACATCGCCATACGCGCCGCCGCCGCAACGAATGGGCTCCCGTATTCGGGCGGTCAAGTCAACTAACGAGCACATTTGAAATCTAAATACACCGGTAAGTTCAATTTCACAACGGGTAAGGCAGACATGATTACCCAGTTAAATAAGATCTCTCGAGTGTCGTAGGTAATGAGCTGAAAGTACACCGTGCAAAACGGGGAGAATAACACATGCACGGAGTACCAGGAGTCCCAACAATGAGGCAGCGCTGTGAGAATGTGTATGTAAGCCATGCCGCATCAGAAATCAGGGGAGGTTTGATACCATTTAAATTGCTCGTGCATAACTGGAGAGACATTATAGTTATAGACAACAACACCCAGAGCTTTTGCTCCACATAGGCTCACCAAGCTGTTAACACATGGGCTGAATGAACAACATCCTTCCACGCGCAATAGATGCACGCAGGATATGAAGTTTATCGTGGCGACCCTTAGGGAACAATGAGTCGGTCGTCTACCTGCAAAGAGCTGTTATAAGAATGTGAATGTAATCCGTGCAGCATCACAAATCAGATAAGGTTTGATATCTTACTCTGAATCCTGTTTGAAGTACCACGGGTGTGCACGTGGAAAGCCGTAAAGTATGGCAGTGGTTTCCATGGTACGGCAACAGTAAAGAGTGCGTGTGATTGGATAGATAAGACACCAACGAATGCAGTGCTGCATAGCCCCAGGTGCGGGCGCGCACCTCCGCCTCATGGCGCTTCAAACACCGCTTCGAAGCCTCCGTGTGCAGGCCAAATGTAATGACCCAGAGCTTTACCCCACGCAGGCCCAACAAGCTGTTGGGAGTTGACTCCGTGTACTGAACAAACAACATGAACGACTCACTATTGATGAAGAATCTGGCAATCTGCACCTGTAGACATTAGCACAGGCCTCGCTGCGTACCCTTTCGACCGACGGGCACACTCGGAACCTACAAGGTTGGGGCACCACCAAAGCAAGGCCCCGAAATCAATACCTACTCATAATCAATCAGGCACTCTTGAGGTTTTGCGACAGTCGTCATAGGTAGTAAGAATGTGCGGCAGGATAAAATCCAGTGCATGAGAACCATGGGGGTGTAAGGGAACGTGATCCATACCAAAGTTTTGTACCAACGGACGGGTCCAAATTTAGTATAAATAATAAGGGTCATTTCGCACCAATTCATTATACATACTGTGGAGGCCGGCACAACGTTTTTAGGTTTTGTCAGGTACACTCAAAGAGCTCCTGGAGAATGAGGAATGTGGAGGAATATTACAGGAGACTAGGAGTTGTGGATGATGTTATACCGCGCTCTTGGCGATCTTACAGGACTTTGTTGCGTATATGTAATTAGTTACAAGTCTGGAATATCAGTAACATTTGTACTAGTACATACACAGCCATATCGTGGACCTGGTATACTGCAGTAGTTAGCACAATGTGATGCTTTACTGGGGTACTCTACAGGAGTATCTATCTGCGTCCAATATGGCACTTAAATCGTATCCCGACCCGCCTTAAAATAGAAGTAATTACGGGACAAAGCCTCAAAGTACTATTCCACGTGACGCACGGCGATGTTTCTCCTTCTCCCCGAAATCGTTTTACAACTTCATCTAGTAAGCCTGTTAGTCTGATACTTGGTATATATACCAGATATATGATGAGAAATAACACCCAGGTCTTACTTTGTCAGTGAATCAGTGGGATCTCTCATAATCAACGTTTATTCCCCAGATGCTGGCAGCGATATGCACGCATCCCTAATCAGGCCTTCAGGTCTCAGAGGCCCCATCAAGCATACAGTTGCAGACAAGTATTTATACCTTGATAAATCTATGCACATTCCCTACAGACCATAGGCCAATATATCCCCTTAACTCCGGTAATCACCGTTAATCTGCACATATTCCTGCAAGACGTCATCATCCATGTACAATTCTCATAGGCAAGAGACTCACATAGCTGAAATCGCACGTCCAATAACGCGCCGCTTCCTTGCCTCCAATTCCTTGCCCTCCTAGATTGACTCGGATCTCGAACTCGTCTTCCCCGAGTATCTCGCTTGCCCGTGCCTCGTCGACACCCACAGGCTCCCCGTTGTCAAGAACGACAAGCGGCGTGGGGTTTGTCGAGGTAGACAGAGGAACGAATGACACGCTCACGAGCGTCGGGTCGAGAGGCGTGCTCAAGGGTGTGGAACCCGTCGAAGAGAGAATACGGCCCCAACTGTGTCCGAGCGTTATAAGCACGGTTATGCACTGCTACAGACAGCTTACTTTGCGTCCTCGCCATACAGAGCAGTTTTCACCAATGCCGAGGTACTGATGGTCGAGGCGACGCGGTGTGCATCTGCGTAAGAAGCCGCATTCTAGTCATCACAATGGGTCGGGTGAGTGAGGTGAGGAAGAGGAAAGTCGCGTCGCACCTCGACACACACGCCAACAAACTTGGTGGCACCTTCTCCATCCCAAACGACGAGCTTGGCCAAGTCAATAGAAAACGCCGTGAGATGGTCTCTGAACGCGATGTATGCCTGGGGATCTGTGGCTTCGTCGATCTCGGTGGGTTTTGCATCATGGCTAGCACCGTTTGCCAACGCAATGATGGTATCGTTGGTGGACATGTCGCCATCGACGGAAATGGAGTTGAAGCTGCGCTCTACTGCGTAAGTGAGCGCAGACTGCAAACTTTTTGGGGAGACAGGTGCATCAGTGAGAATAAGGCTGAGAAGCGTCGCATGGAGGCCTGCGGGGGGAGGAGGACCAGTGTTTGTGGGGGAGGAGGCGGAAGGGTGGACGAGACCGGCTGGGGAGGAGGGGTCGCCCATCCGTGGATGAATCATGCCTGCGCCCTTGTCCATGCCTGCCATGCGGTAGATCTTTCCATTGATCTCAAAGGTGCGCGCGCGCAGTTTTGGAAATGTATCCGTAGTCATGAATGCGCGCGCGGTCGCTTCATAGGCGGATGGGGTGGATGAAAGGGAGTAGGAAGAAGAAGAGGAGGACTGCTGGGTGGAGATGGCCGCAAGGATACTTGAAATGGGCAGGTTTACGCCGATGACCCCAGTGGACATGACGAGGGTTTCGTTTGTCTGGGACGGTTGACGGAAGCCATGAGAAGCAAGGACGGCGTCGCCTGCTTTAACCATGTCCCAGGCATCCTGGGTGCCCTTTTTACCAGTGACTGCGTTTGCGCAGCCGCTGTTCACGACGATGGCGCGTGCCCTTCCACCAGATTCTTGGATGATCTCGCGAGAAACGAGCACAGGAGCTGCACGGAATGCATTGAGAGTAAAACACGCGGCAGCAGAGGTGGGGTAAGGAGAAGTGGACAAGACAAGGGCGAGATCGACTGGTGTCGGGGAAGATGGCTTTGGTTTTTTCACACCAGCGTGGATGCCGGTGAGAAGGTAACCCTTGGGAAGAGACGAGTCTGAGACGGGTTTAAAAAGATGGTCCTTGGATGGTGTCGGTTTGATGGTGATGGTCCTGGACGTCGAAGAAAACCGGACGAGGCGCGTCGTTGCTGTGGGGAAGTTGCGGAGAAACATCGTCACACTCGCTTCGTCGTTCAAATCGTTTTATAGATTCACTACAGCAAAATCCGCGCCTACAGCGAATATGGCTCTCCCGTGCCGTCCGACAGTGCTGTAGCGACAGCCAGACACGACCTGCACGGGTGATCAACGCTTTTTCTTCCATCGCTCCGTTACTCCAACGACGCTGCTCCAACACGGCACAGAGTGCGGCCCATCTTTGGCCGCATCGACGGTAAAGAAATGCTCGTATTCGTCCCGACCTTATACCGTGACTTGTTGTCACGTGTCATTCTGTGTGACAATGTCACGTCCACTCACCATCCCCCCAACGTCAGCGACAACACGACCAACGACGCTCGCTTCTCCTCTTCAAGACAATAAATGGGTTCAACAAGGTTAGTGTTTACCATGTAGTAGCCAGAGACCACGAAAATGCTATCCACTGGCCTTGTATGCAGTGGATGCAGCATCGCTCCTCTGGATGTACTTGACCACTGACTCGGCCTTCATCCTCTAGACTCTACAGCAAAGGCCGCATCCTTGGGCACAAGCGCGCCAAGCGCAATTCTCGCCCAAATACCTCCCTCATCCAAATAGAAGGCGTCGACAACAAAGTGGATGCTCAATTCTATCTGGGCAAGGTCAGCTCTTCCTCCGCCTATCGCATCCTTTTTCGGTTTATTTACTCTACCTGTAGCGTGTGGCATATGTCTACAAGGCTAAGCGGGAAATACAGGGCTCCAAGATTCGCGTCATCTGGGGGTACGCTCCCCGACTGTTTCTAGATACGAAGCTGATTCCACCTAGCCGTGTTACCCGCCCACATGGCAACTCTGGCGTCGTCAAATCAAAATTCACCTCCAACCTTCCACCACGCGCATTTGGTGCCGGTGTGCGCATCGTACGTCTCATTTCTCTTTCCATGGACTTGGCAAGTTGAAGACGTTTCGACTCTAGATGCTCTATCCCTCGAACATTTGAGTTCTCTCGCCAGAGACGGAGGGCGGAGGTCATCCCTTTTGTTCCTCGCCTTGCATTCACCATGCCCATGTGTACGAAGCTGTATGTATACACGTATACAATTTAACGAAAAGGCCAAAAACATGTTTTGTCGACCAGACTGATACCGGCCACACGAGAAATAGAATGATTGAGGCAGCTGACGCCGTGAGAACACTATGAGGCGTACGCAAGAGTGATCAAGGTTGTGTAGAAGGACGCCTTCTATGCGGAACTGCAGAGCGCTAGTCGCCCGAGGAGGGGTACAGGCGCGATTGCGCCGCCTACATACTTACTGAACACAACCAGACGGGCGGCCGGGAAGTCACAGGTGAACGCCCCAGTAGAAACATGTTAGAATAGTTCATCGTCCCCGTATGGCACTGAGGTTTGCAGCGAAACCAGTCGCATTCAAGCACTGTACAATAACTTATGCCTACGGAAAAAAAAATAAGGGATGTAGTAAAGCTTGTCGAAAATATCAGCGGGTGTTACACTGTGCTACCATATGGATAATCAAAAACCATGAAGAAGATAGAAAAGTACGCAATTTTTTGGGTGCTTCCGACGCTACTAGCTGTCAAATCGGGAGAGCCAGTGACTAGAATGACAACTTCGCCAGCAGTTGGCCGCTTTTGAGGACTTGACCAACACCGCATTATCAATGCCCAGTGCTTCGCTTCAAGTTTAGCACATGCCGGTCGATCGGGTAACTTGTTTTCCTTGACCTTCAGACAAATCACACGCGTGTCACATTCGCCTTGCCACGGGACTTGCCCAGAAAGAACCTGATAAACCAAGAGTGGATCGGTCGGGCCAATATGAGAGGTCGTGACAGAACGCACCTCGAGCATAACGCAACCAAAGGAATATATATCTGCCGACGGTTTGAGTTTGCTGCCACACAGAATCTCGGGCGCCATCCATCGAATCGCTCCAACTGCACTCGAGTGCCTGAACAGATGGGATTGGTTGGATTGGAGACGTCCGATCGCAGAGGCGAGACCGAAATCGATCAGTCGTGGGGCTCGACTCTCGTCCACGAGGATGTTGGACTTGGAGCTCGGTTAGTAAACGGACTCTGCGGTAATAGGAGAACGATGAGCTTACGCTTGTCAGGTCCCCATGGACAATGTCTCTAGAATGCACTGTCAGTCACAAGATGCACGAGATCAGACAAACTAGACAGAAGGCGAGTCTCAAGAACACACAATATGTCAGGCCAGATCCAATGCCTTCCAGCTAGTTTGGTTCAGCTCCCAACCGTTGCGACAGTTACGGAGACCACTCACTAATCGTATTTTTTCATGAAGAGTCTGCGTCCCGCCACTACCCCTCAGGAAAGAATAAAGAGTACCATTCAGCATCCATGGCGACACGGGGGCATCTACTGGTCCAAAATTCTTCGCAATCCCGAGAAGCGGAACAATGTTCGGGTGATCGTCAAGCCTTCTCCAAAGATCCAGCTCTCTACGCAGTACCTGGCATTGTGACATTGTCAGTCTGAGGCGAGGATGTGACTCCCAGGCACCAACCTTTTGTAATCTCTCTCCCATCTCCTGGTCATCCACAAAGCATCTCACTGATTTCACTGCAACCTGAGGAGAGTTGGCGGACGCATGAAACAAACAGCAGAACAACCCACTATCGATGAAGAATCTGATAATCTGCACTTGTAGATGTCACCGTAAGCGCCGCCGCCATGACGAATAGGTTCCTGTATTTGGGCGGTCAAATCGACCAACGGGCGCATTTCAAGCCTGCAAAACGTCAGTGCATGACGAGCAAGCCTTGGAAACAATACTCGCTCATAATCAATTAAACTTTCTCGAGTGTTGCGGGTAGTGGGCCGGTAGCGCCCACGCCCGCGTAAAATGGGGAGCATGCTCGATCACAGGGAGACGGCCAAGATTAAATATTGTTCTGATAGAATTTGCTGTGCAGCTTCTCCACGCGGAATACATGCGTGCACTGAAACTTGCCAAGTGCGGGAGCAAAGTAGCCATCAGTTTTCTGCATGGCCGCTGGAAAAAGCCCTCTACAGCAATGAGAAGTCTACTCCGGCCATCGAGTATGACGTTTGGTACTTTACTTTGCAATGCCCCGCAGAACGAGGGACACCTTCGGTGGAGGCCGGGTCAGTGTATGCATAGCGACTCATTTCACTAGGTTTCACCCTCAGTCCGAGGCAACCTGTGTATTAAACGATCATGGCGCTATGATAGCAGGGCCTGTAAAGTACTTAACAAAGCATCAGGGATCCAGGCTGGAGAGTAACCGTACGACAACGTGGTACCCCGCGCGTGGTCGTCGCTGCTGTTATTTCCTGCGTCGTGTTCTCCACATGCTAGTACTTGTTGTGCGGGTGTCGCAAGTAAGAATGGGCTGTCCCCAGGGAGCTTCCATTGGGAGTGGGAGAATTCTCCCAAGTATGTGCATTGTGCATGCTGATATCTACGTCGAAAGCCGGCCCGGTGAGTGGGCGAGAGGAGGAGAAAGGCGCGAGACAGGTGGCGAGGCCGCGCGGGCATTGTTATTGTTGTCATGTCTTCCAAGAGGTGGCAGTATGGGGCGATGCAACAGTGGCAGGCATTACACTAGCACCCACGCAACTCGGAGTGTCCAATTAATGAGGAGCACCAAGAAATTCGTAGTATTCAGCTAGATAATATGTGGACAGACAAAGAGAAAGGAAAAGGAAGCGATGGAGTGTGGCCTCATCGTCAGCAACGCCAGGCTGACATTGTGGCCACGCGTGCGCATGAACATTGTGCGCTCCTTACAGCCGCTCGACGAAAGCGCTCTCCCCCTCCTGGTCGTTCACCCTATGAGATCGGAGCAGTGATGAATACAACCTAGTAAAAGGGCACCACTTCCCGCGTTGGGCCGATGGCGAGGGAGGCGACTACCGCAGCGCACCTGGCACTCATTAGATTGAGTAACTCGTGAAGAACGACAAGGAAGACAAAAAAGTCGCCAAATCCTTTTTCAATGCCACTGTCCGCTGAGTCAAGAAGGCCGGTGACCAGAATAACAAGTTCGCTAGCGGTTGGCCGTTTATGAGGACTTGACCAACACCGGACCATCAGTGTCCAATGCCTCGCTTCACGTTCAAAACACGCCAGTCGATCAGGTAACTTGTTTTCCTTGACCTTCAGCCAAATCACCCGCGCGTCACATTCACCTTGCCACGGGACCTGCCCAGAAAGCACCTAACAAGCCAAGGGCGATTCGGGCAAGCACAAATGCGAGGAGACAATAGAACACACCTCGAAAATGACGCAACCAAAAGAATATATATCTGCAGATGGTCTGAGTTTGCTGCCAGACAGAATCTCAGGTGCCATCCACCGAATCGCTCCTACTGCACTCGAATGTCTGAACAGATGGGACTGGTTGGACTGGAGAGGTCCGATCGCAGAAGCGAGACCGAAATCAATCAGTCGTGGATTACACTTCTCATCTACCAGGATGTTGGACTTGAAACTTGATTAGCAAGCAGTGTCGACGACGACGGGGATATGGTGGGCTTACACTTGTCAGGTCCCCATGAACGATATCTCTGGAATGCACTGTCAAGACACGCAGGGGATCAGACAAACAAGACGAAAAGGCGAGTCACAAAAACACACGATATGCCAGGCCAGATCCGATGCCCTCCAGCTAGTTCAGTTTGGTCACCAGTTAGTTAACAGCAAGGAGACCACTCACCATCCATATCCTTTCATGAAGGGTTTTTATAGCGCCACTACCCCTCAGAAAGGAATGAAGGGTACCATTCAACATCCAAGGCGACACGGGAGCATCTACCGGTCCAAAATTCCTCGCGACCCCGAGAAGCGGAACAATGTTCGGGTGATCTCCGAGCCTTCTCCAGTGATCGAGCTCTCTGCGAAGCACCTGATATTGCAACGACGTCAATCAGCAGACTAGAAATGATGTGACTCCCGAATTCTGACCATTGGCAATCTTTCGTCCATCCCTAGGTCATCCACGAAACATCTCACTGATTTCACGGCGACCTGTGAAAAGTTGACTGCGTGCAATAGAAGAACAGTAGAACGACCCACCATTGACGAAGAATCTGACAATCTGCACTTGTATACATCACCGTAGGCTCCGCCGCCGCAACGAGCAGGTTCTTTAATTCGAGTAGTTAAGTCGACCAATGCGCACATTTCGGGTCTGCATGGGTCAGTAACTGATTTCATGGCTAGCAAGCCCTGAAAAGCGAATACTCACTTATAATCTATCAAACACTCTAGTACTTTAGGTAGTCGGCTGCAAGTGTTAATCCGGATTCCGGATGGCTAGAAGTCCTGTTTCGCAGAATGATGCTGTACCCCTCCGAGCGCTGCACAGAATGTCACGAAGCTCGCTAAGGGTTCCTGCGAGAGCAGTGAGTCATCGCTTCTGCGCGTACAAGGGCCGCTACAGCAATGTGGAGAAACTAGGTGAGGGTGTTCTTCGCACTGCCCGCCCGAACACAGGAAACACCGTTGCAACATGCACAGCGACATTCAGGACTTGGTCCCACGTAGATTTCACCAATCTGTTTATATTTGACTGCATGCTTCAAACGAACAATGTAACAACTGACTATCAATGAAGAATCTGGTAAATGTGCTTGTAGACACCACCATACGTACTGCTGCCACAAAGGATACGCATTTCTCACATGTGCCGCAAAGTCAACCAGCGAGCATTTTTGACTACAAAAGTCAGTTACATGGTAACAAGTAAGCCTGAAATGAATACCCATTTGGTGGTTAGAAGGGCTCCATCAGTTTGTTATGAGCAGAATGACTGTAAGGATGGCAGGGGATATCTGGGGAGGTTGTGTTATGAGCCATTGGCTTAAATATACCTTCGAAACGCTGTGCTTCTCCACACGTCCACACGTAATACACGTACGCACCGCTTATTCGGGAGTCTTGCGAAAGCGCTGCAGGAACCTACAGCAATGCGGACCTGAAACGAGGTTTCGAATACAGCTTTGCACTGAACGTTTCGTACATAAAACCCATTCAAGGGCAACTTCGTTGCGGCGCACGCACAGCAACGCGCATGGCTTCTCCTGTGAGCTCCACCCTTGGATTCCATTTTGAATGAAGCGAGCCCGTGCACTGCATGATGCTGTGATGAGGTAGAACAGATGGAGAAGTTCTAAATCAGACCGCGGTGCAACAGTTCAACGTTCAGGCCCCGTACGACAATAGACGCGTCAGTGCATTCGTCTCGTGTGACATCTTGCCGGAAATTTACAATGCTGTGTAATTTCCTTTTTGTACAGACACATTTTCATCCGTGCGCATCATTTATGATTGCTGTCCTTCGAATGGAAGGATATTTAGTATACAAATGTAAAAACCAAGAAAAATGTAGACGACGGCGTGATCCCTGCAGGCAGCAGCACCAACACAGTCATCATGCAACGCTACTACTCTCTTGGTGAATTTCTCGGGCCCTATCTTCCACCTGCTCATACTTCGTTCTTCTCCATCAATTTGTTCGGCATCTAAAAACATGCCAGCATTGTGCGAAGACACGGACTTCAAGCTGAATGCCGTATCGATGTCTCTGCCTTCAAGATCGTGCGCATAAAGTTCTTGTGAGCCCAGGACGAATCTGGGGAAGAGGATAAATGGAGGGTGTTGTTCCAGTGGCCCAAGCGGGATAACCTGCCATCCGGTTGATGACCACCATGGGATTGTCTTGCTCGGCACGTTGACGGGCATACTACCATTGCTATATGTCGTTAGACATTCCAAAACGAGCCTGGGATTCGATACTTCAACTCAGGGCCAAATCATGAATATGGTACGCCACGTACCAGGACGAATAATGTAGATAACCATGTCCGGGGCTTTTTCTACGATCGCATCATATACTTATGTGATCAACTCAAGCAAAGAGTTGTGTTCGATCACCCACAGATGTATTCTACCTGATGAAGTCATTGGCAATGGGAATCTGCGTGTCATGAAGTGAGTGCGAAGCAAATCTCCTTTGAAAATGTAAAAACTGATGATGTCTACAGCTTTCCCAATGTGGAGAATAGAAGTGCGTAATATTACCCACTCTAGTCATACTCAATCGTCCTGGTGATCACCACTAGGCGAACAGCAGGTTAGTTGTCAGGAAATGAACGTTTGAACGATGGACGTACCTGACACATAGTTGTTTATTTGGATACCTTGGTCCAGCGAAGAAGGCATTGGGCTGCCGAGGTAGCGTAGACCTGACAACGGTGAGAAGATGGTATTTCACAAATGAACGCCTCTAATGCAGCAGGTAGAGAATTTAAGTAGACGGGAGTCCCATCATCTTGCGATGCTGATCATTATATATATTGGACATTGAAAATTGGATTTTCGGCCGTTGTAAATAGTCTGGTGACCGGACGCGTTAGTATAAGTATAACGAGGTCTGTGGTAAGTGGAGCCTCAGCAAACCGTGGATAGACGGTCTGTGTCACGGTCACCGGAGCCCACAGCACTAAACTCGCGCTGGACACTGGATATAGACCATATCGACGTCAAAGAAAGAAAACAAAAAAGTTACGAGCGGAGTCTTCTACGTGCGATGACAAAGCGGACGCCCATACAAGCGCACGGACCGACGCACAGACCGACTGGGACAGGGGTCCCATCGCTCTCTGACAGCTTGGTAAATTTCGTATCAACCACTCTTGGGACGAATTTGACGATACTGGTGCGGGAAGGGAGCCTATCTGTAAACTCATTGGCATGCGGTCTAATGCTCCGCTCTTTTCAGGCTGTCTGAAAGTGTACGATATTCCTGAAGTGCATAGTGAACATACGTGCTATACCCTTGCTGTATCTAATGGCTCACACCAGTAACTCCAACGAGGGAGTTGATGGTATGTCACTTCAACAAATTTTCCATATGATAACCCCATCGGTATTTCCGTACCAGTGACAAATATCCCGTATGTAAGGATGCGAACTGCGATGACCATGCCAAAGTGAACCGCTGTGTGAAAGGTCTCGCCGTCAGGGTTCAGGCCTTCCTATCGAGTAATCCTTCGATCATCTGCCACTGCTATATGTATCCAGGAACTACGGGCAGGGTGTAAATATCCTTCCTCTTTCACTTGGAATTGAATAGCCGAGTGACAATGGCTAATGTTTGGCAGAGCAACACCACACACAACGCAGTCGGCAAACTTTAAATCTAGGCTCAGACAAAAGACCTATTCTCATGTTTTATCCAACTTTTTGTCCGACTGAGGGCCGGTTTAAAGATTTCCCATGGCGTTGTGACATCGGTGGCACCTACGGGACCTTTTGCAGGATCCACTATCATGGTATAATCTCCAGAATCACACGAAAGTCGTACAGATCAATGGGGGACTCCGTGTGGCAGTTTTGTGCCTACTTCCCATCGTGCAAGAGGGTCCTTCTCGCTCCCACCCCTTGGGCCACTAGGGTCGTGTTTCGGAATCCTAACCATTGCAATCAGGTTGATCATTTGCCCGGGACCTCATCCATTCTGATTTGGCTCAAAGAGTCAGGCTTTAGTTCCTGTTACACCATTGCGATACACCCGACGACTGTGTCGCCCGTCGGGGCAGATTTTGCACGACGGGCTAACTTATAACACAACGTATTTACAAACTAAAAGGAGCGTTCGTCACAGACATTGCCCTCAGAGAAGCGACATCAAGCCCGCCAAGACAACTCCAGCAACGCCGGATACCGCTACTATATTCTTTTCAGCGGCATTTGATGTCGCCGACGGTGATGCCGATGCAGACGGGAATGAAGTAGTCGTACTTGGCGTAACAGTCGTACAACCAGACGTTGCGTTACTCGGCACCGTCGCATTGGAAGACAGGGTCAAGTCTGCACACTAGCAGCGTCATGAGTCGCATGTCCCGTCGCTGGAATAAATCACCGACCTGGTACAAGGTGCCATCTCCTCCGTCGTAGACGACCTGGATGGTCACGTTTGCGCCGTCCTGAACGCCAGAGATGCCAGCGGCCGAGATATTGATTGAGAAGCAGTACAGCCCCTCTCCAGTTGTCTCGAAATAAGGGACGACCAGCTGATAGCCCGACGACGAGTTGAAATCAGAGAATGACGTGGGGTCCTGGTCTGTGGATATGATGACGCCAACTGCACGATAGAAGGGGATGTGTTAGTCAGCCCGATGGCGAGAACGATAGAATGAACCGTTACCCGTCCATTGTGGATGTTCGCTGTTGAGGTCGACTACCCCATTGCTCAGAGGGAAAACGGTACGGTTTTGAACTGCGTTGTCATACCCGTCTGTGGTAATCATGGTATCACTCAGATGGTTCATGCTCAAACACCAATATGCTACTGACCGCAGAACGTGGGCTCAGAATCTTCCACAAAAGGCCCTCTTGGTGTGGGGTATTGGAGCTGGAAGTGTGCATTTCCAACAGCGGCAAATGCAACGAGGAGACCAAGAGAAATAAAACGCATTGTGCAGGAAGGTCTATAGGAAGATAGTCCTACGGAATTTATACACTTTTCTAAGGTGAAGGCATTTTAGTGCATACCAGACCAACGGAGTTGAAAAAAAGTTTTTCGCCTGAAGATGGCTTTGTTTGGTTGACACTAAATTTTGTTGTGATTCTGACAATGACTGACAAGTTACACGACACCCGGGTGTATCCTCACCTGCATGGCTCAAAGCAAGTAGGCTGGGATAACAGACCGCTCGCATCAGTAAAAACATCACACATGATGAAATAGACTAATATTACTGTGAACAAGAGCATAACGAAGTAGAAAATTGCCCAACAAACGATGTTCTGAACATGACATGACAACAGACACAAATATTGGACCATGCGTATGAGGTTCTATCACCAGGGGTAGAGATTATGGGAAAGGCGTACATCGCGGGGTTGGTCTTCCTATTTGCGACCAATTCGACCAAACAGAGCCTCTCCAACGCCGAGTCCCATAATGATGGACAGGATATAGGCAGCATTGAAAGTCCTGTATATGTTTATATTGGGAATTCAACACAAATCCAACCTTACTTACATGACAGCCAACATGAGACCGTACGAAAAAATCGACTGTATGGTTTCGATTACTCCGCGCACAATATCCCGAGATGGTACAAATGGTGGAGAAAGCCGCCTACGTGCGGGGATGAAACCACCAGATGCTTCATCGGCAACCCGTTTGCCAGAACCCGAGTGCAGCCTGCCCAAGATATCAGCAACCAAACGCGAAGAAAAAGTCATGCGGACTTAGTCCTCCAGCGTAGTTCCTGAGAGCGTCGATAGGCGGCAAGACTGCGCCCCAAAATACAAAACAGAAAAAGTCCTACACAAGCGGCGGCTATCGCACCGTGAGATGATGGATGCCAACTCTTGAAGATAAGGTGATCCGAATTTCCAAAGTGTAGCCATGGAGTCATAGCCACTGAGACGCTAGAACTGCTCATGCTTGCCTCCACAAAGGATATGCCGAATGATAGCAAGCTCGAGTCGATAGAGTCGGAGGGGACCTTCGTCACGAAGTGGATAAACGGAGGCGCCCAGAGGATCGCAGTTAAAAGGGGTTTCACAGAGCTTGTCAGACGTGTTTCAAAGAAGGGAGACGGCCATTTTAGCTCGATCCCAGGACCCTTCACATACGGCGGCCTATATTAACCGATAATGGCGAGGCCGCGATTGGATCGCAGTCGGAGATGCGCGGCGACCCTCGAACAAGTCACATGGGCATGTGGGTAATGACTCGGGGAATAGAGCGGACCAGTCCAAACCAGTTCGTGAAGTGGCATGAGAATGGTAATAGTTACGCTAAGCCGTCGGAGTTGACAGGTTACGACGAGGTCAGGTGATGGTGGGAAGCCAACGACGACAAAAGTTGAGGGGCGTCAGGCAAAGAGGCATATTTGCCAACATACAGTGATGGTATGCGTAGGTCAAGAAAACAAGAGTGTCGAGGAGCTTGATAATGAGAAAGCTTGGCGAAAGCGTCAAGCTTGCGAGGGGAGTGTTGAGGAGGCGGTTAGTGGCACAACGCAGCACAAGTGTTCTGAGAACTACGCTCCCACTTGTGCTGCGTGGTGTCACAGGAGGGGAGTATCCATACCAGGGTGTTACAACATTAAGGAAGTACAGATGAACGATAAAGAAGATGAGTGTGGCAAGTTGAGAAATGAAGATGGTGAGGGAAAGAGATGGAGATTGAGACGGAGGATGAAATGAGGTGCGGCATTTCTGCTCGTCCAATCGCAGGATGCCAAATTGTGTTTACGTATGCCAACACGTGACTTTCTCTCACAGCATGCCATCGGATAAATTCGGAAGTTTAATGCCGAATACGCACGACGTTTTACTGATCGACCTGTGCCTGGTCGATGTCGGTGAGGTTGATCGTCGGTGCCATACCAATCTTGGGGGACACATTCGTAACGTGAGCTACCCCCTCCACGATATGCAGCGAAATAAATAGAGCCATGAAACTCCTCGGCGTTAAATCGCGACTCAAGTAGACTGTTCAAACTGGGAAGTGAGCCTGCTAGCGGTGTCGCATTATCGCGTTGTCTCGTCGGACGACTCGGAAGCAAGTTGAAGTGCGCGTCACTAACCACTGCAGAAGAGTAGTCTTGAGGATGGTTTGTTATGTCATCCGGCAAGCTGCCAGCGCATCTTCGGGTGAAAACAAAGTTTGAACTTCCTCTGACGGCACTGACTTGGCGACCGTTCAAGGGTTTCTTGGACGACTGCACATCCCTTCGCTACTCCTTGGATCCCCGCATACACGGCCGGAGCACATCAGAGACGAGTATGTCGACTGCAACAGGTAAGCATGACTCGTCTGAAAAGTATATGCAAGTTCGTTTTAATCCCTTGCAAGAGGACTGTAAAGTTGTCGAAATTGAGGACCATGATCCCATAAACACTGTCGCCTTCCTGCAGGATAACAAGCAAATTGTCGGCGGTGGAGATGAAGCAGTGCTTCGTTTTTGGGACGTAAAACGCGGTCGACAGGTCGCAACAGCAGCTTGCGGGGATGGAGTCCTCACTGTTGCTGTCTCTAAAGATGGCCAGCGCGTCGTATGTGGCACAAAGAGCGGGTTAGTGACGGTATGGGACGTGACGACACAGGAAAAGGTGGTCGAAATTAAAGCGCACACTTACTGGGTCGCCGCTGTCGACGTCTCACCTGACTCCAGAACAGTTGGGACGGCTTCGTACGACCGTACGGCCTCCATCTGGGATATAACGACTGGCCAACTTCTCGTTGTCCTACGCAAGAGCTCTGGCACCGCGTTGGTGGCTGTCAAATTTTCTACCAGTGGTACCCGTGTTGCTACTTCCTCTTACGCTCAAGATTCTGTCGGGATACATGATTCACAGAATGGATGCTTACTCATCGACATTCCGGTTAGGCTCAGCTCGAGTGGTAACGAGCCGACTGTCCCACTCGCTTGGTCAAGTGACGATCAACAACTTTACGCTGTATCACATGACGGCACCATTCGGTGTTTCGACACGTCCTCTGGATCCCTGCTATCTAAATGGTCAATCCACAGCAGTTTACAACCCGCGTCGATTGCCCTGTCAAACAACGGGAAATTCATTGTGGCTTCTGCGGACTCGTCCATTTCATTTTGGGATACTTCTTCGCATTCCCAACTTGGTCCAGTTGTCACCCACCCTGGTTCGGTGCAGTCGATCGCGATCTCCTCTGACGACAAATGGCTTGTGAGTAGCGGGCGGACAGGCAGAAAAGTCATCGTCTGGGACTTGCAGAGTACTCTTCCAGAGTCCCACCGTCTCGGGCCTGCTAGTAAATTTGTGGTTCGTAGCATCGTCAGCTATAATTACCCGCATGATCTGATCACCCTGTTTTAGGTTGCGTTGTTGCAGCATCTCAGTGGCGCGGTGTGTGAGCTGTGGATGCAGGATAATTGGAAGAAGGCAGAGACGGTCCTTACAGAAGAAATGTTGCGACTTCCACATCCGGACAACCACTTTTTGGCCAATCGCGCGCTAATACGCGGACGTTTACAAGACTGGAGCGGAGCTTTGAACGACGCTGCCCAGGTATGTAGTTTATCATACTTTCCACTATATATGTTCATGGGCATTTGCCTGAAGTCCCTTGAAGTGCAACCGTCCGTCATAGGCTATATTGCAAAGGCTATAGCACATATCGGCCAAGGAGAATCTCAGGGAGGAATTCGTATCTTCGACCTTGCATTTATGTACTGTAACTCTGAAGAAACGGCATTCCTGTTACTGATCCGCGTAAGTGTCCTTGTGATAAATAGTTCTCGCCACTAACATATTCCACCAGTCCATTGTCTTGTTTCAGATCGGGGAACGAGAAGATGCGATAGCACGCGTCCAAAATCTTATCGATACAGTGGATGATAAGTTGATTTTCTACACGATTCAGGCATGATTCATTTGCAGTCTAGTTCGCGAGAATATACCTTTGACTTTCTTCGCAGGCACAAATGTTTATTCTCCTCGGGAACATGTTCATGAAAGAAGACGACTACGATGGCGCAATCAAGTTGTTCAAACTTGCGCAGCCTCAGTCGCCGTCTCAGGCGAGTCCCCGCCTTCAGACCATATCGTTCGTAAGCAATCATGCATCAAAGATATATTCACTCCTGATCCCGCTCGAAAGCTGTTTGGATGGAAATTTGATGGACTCGCGTTGTCGGTTCGAAGACAGTTATGCGAGGCATTGCATGCTACTGGCCAGATGAAGGAAGCTGCAGATGCCCTTCTTGAGACACTCGTCACCTTGGATGAAAACGTGCGGACAAGCGAGGAAGGCGTCAATTGGATTACTGGTGAGCTTCACTTTGTATGTCTGTTGCACGGTCTGAACACGTTGTCAGAATTCACCAATCGATGTGTGGCCGCCTTCGAGAGCATGGGTGACGCTGCGGCAAATTCCCAGGCACATGACGAGGCCATAGAAAAGTATTCGGTGGCATTGTCCCTTAGTCCGACTGCTCAGAGCCTGTACCTTAAACGGAGCCAGGCAAGAGCGATAATGGGCTTGTGGGAGGATGCTATCAGCGACGCAAATGAGGTACGATGAGTCTTCGTCCTACGACGATTTCATTCATGACGTGACCCACAAAGGCCATTGTACTCGATCTTGCATGCCCTTGGGGTTACGAGAGAAAACACGCGGCACTCCATGGTGCTCAACGGTTTGACGAGTCCGTTGATGCATTCGTCCAAATGCTGTCAGCGATAGAGAACTCTCCAGACGAGGGCATCCGTCGTATGCTTTGCCCGCATTTGATACGATTGCCAAATGTTGATATGTTCTGTAGAACGGCGCAAAAACTACGTATCGCCCTCGGTGACCACAGCTGCCATTGACGTAGCAATGCAAGAAACTTTCAAGACATGTCCCTTCGTACTCATCGATATTAAAACTGGCCTTCTCTGCGATGGACCCGAGAGAGCCCGTATATTCAAGGCCGACCCAACTTTCAAAGAGCTAGTGTCTTCCATGACGGAGGAGTTAGATGAAAACTACATCCTGCAAGTCGTCTCCGGATATTTCCGTTACGTCATGTTTTCCCATACGTGGGAAGGAAAAGAACCATCGTTCCAAGAAGTCAACGTGGTGAAATCGGTATGGGTTTTGCCTCCGTCAGACCTGAACGTCAAGTTACGCAAATTCTGCGAAGTGGTCCGTGACGACGGCTACCGCTGGGCATGGAGCGATACATGCTGTATCAACAAGAGTACTAGCGTGCTGCTAAGCCGGTCTCTCGTTTCTATGTACCAGTGGTATGAAGACGCCGCAGCTACAATCGCTCTTCTTGCAGGTGTACCGTCTCCGTCGCAACTGGGTGACCTCACGAACAGCTTATGGATGACGCGCTCTTGGACACTCTTGGAATTGCTTGCGTCCAAGGTCGTTCGCTTCTTCGATAGCGAATGGAAGCCTTATCTCAATGACGCTCGTACCAATCACAAAGATTCGCCGGAAATTATGCAGGAGCTTGTAGACGCTCTTGAAGTTTCTCCTGAAATCATCACCAATTTTGCCCCGGGCGCTTTGGGGGTTCGCGAAGTGCTTCGCTTGGCTTCAACACGTACCGCGACAGTCGAAGAAGACGTTGCATATTCCCTGATCGGCATCCTTAGCAGCGATCTCACACCTAATTATGGTGAAGGCGAAGCAGCCCTCGGCCATCTCCTGGAGGAAATCCTGACCCGTTCAGGTGAAATGAGCGTGCTTGCCTGGGTGGGGAAAATATCCTCTGGCTACAACAGCTGTCTCCCGGCTTCCATTTCCGCTTACAAGCAACCACTGTTTATGTCGCCTGCACTAAGCGAAGTCAAGATAGAGGCACGGGTAGCGACACTCCGGACCACCCTATCCCAGCTTGAGGCGACGACCATCTGTGATCGAATTACTCGACTACCACCTGTGATTGGTGCTCATCGTCGCCTCCATCTCCCATGTATAGTCTTCCCTGTCAAGAAGATACGCCGCCCCCAGAGTGGTACATATCAAGCCAAAACCTCCATCCTCGGAGAAGTGGAATTTCAAACAACGGATGCCATCCCGCTCGCTGAACCACGCAAGTTTTGCCTTGTACACCCTTGGATCCGTGGCCTCGTGGATCAGACAGAGACGCCTGGTAGACCTGCGTGGGAAGATGATTCCGAAACAGACGTGGACTCTGACTCTGATGTGGACTTCAACTCTGCCCTGAACATCGACCCTAATGTTGGGGGTACGACGCCCTTGATCATTGGAGCAGAGTCCATCCGGTCTCGGTTGTCGCCCTTGCCCTCGTTATCGTCGATTGCTAGCCAGCTGTCCCGGATGGATGACTATACGAAAGCACTGCGTCTCGTCGCTCGCCTCGAACAACCCTTTAGCGCGCTCTTGTTCCAGCAAACGTCTGGTGGAAAGTTCCGGCGGGTTGCTACCGAACACGAGATTATCGTCCAACCACGCGAGATCACTTGTGCAAAGGACGTCCAAACGGCTGTATTGGAGGTACTATAACAGGAGAAGAGGACGCTGTATCTGTGTTTCGTTTGGTTTTTCCATTCGTGCTTTTGCTGCATTTATCTCTGTTGCCTTCTCTGTCGCTACTTACGACCCATTGCCAACTCTAGATCCAGTCAACAGAACATGAAATGATGAAAGTGGATTTTGAAAGCGCTTGAGGAAACATTATAAAGCCACTAGTTATCACGGTATGACGGAACTGTATCCATCTTTCTTCTAAGGTCGGGGATCGAACGGCACATATTGGCTGATTTCGCGCACAGAGAACACGCTTCGCTTCACCGGATGTTCTTGTTCGTTCGCGCCCTGCGATATCCAATCGCCGGTTCAACAAGAGACTCGGCCGGTGGCGTAGCCTAGTAGGCAGTGTGAGCTGCAGTGCGGGTTGGTCGCTTTTGTCCCCTTCAAGGTTTTTAATTCAATCCCATATACGACGCAAGTCACAGGTTGTGGATAAGAAACGTGCCAAAAAGTTTTTGTCCGATACCATGATCGCGTCAAGTACTAACTCGACTGCGAGCGCGACAATATTTGACTAACCTTGGCTACCTCCGAACTGGGTCTTCATACCTCCTATGTCCACTGTTCTTCGCGATGCATTGGCTATGTCGCATTCGTGACTGACATCGATCGCTATCTGGCGAAGACTGGACCGGACCAAACTATAGCCGGCATAAGTTTTGAGACCTCGGAGACCCTTTAGTCTAGTCCACAATCAGAACGTACCAAGGTGACGTCACTTGTGCCCCCGGCTACAGCATGGCTTTGGTCTCTCCAATCTGTACATGTGGAATGGCGAGGGCTGAAACCTTCCAAATAATTGACCCACTGGATTCCACTTTTCAAACCCCACGATGGTCCAATCGGGTTACAGTGTGGGTCGGATGATATCACGCTGCACAACTCCTTGTATACAGGACTGGCATACTCGAAGCCGCCGGCGTTTCTGCGGTATTTGCACACAACATTGAGTTCTAGCGTGCTTGCAAATATAGCTTGTTCAGGTACATTTTGTTGACCCGATCTCGTCATGAAACACATGGAACGAAGCTCGACATATAGTCTGTGCAGTGCCATCATGGCGCAGGCACCAGAGGCTCCTTCTGGCGAATCTAGTCCCGACGGCGTACTAATGGCTCCAAGTTGAGGTGGTGTCCGCCTCCCTGCTCCTCCCTTTCGACGACCTACTCATATTCTAACAAATTTCAAGATGCTCGGAAGGGTGGTCGGTATCTTCCCCAGAGATATAAAACAATATAAAACAGGACAAACATTATTTGAGTTCCGCCTGTGCATGCACGTAAGGTTTGGAAGATAAGATGCTCGGCAGTGCAAGTATCATTACGTGGTCCTCGAGGTCCGGGGAACGTTCCAACCCTTTCCGGTTAGGCGACGGATGTAATTGAACAAAACATTTTGCACAGATTTCTGAACGTGCCGGTGAAGATCCTTGGCTATACACCCATTGGTGGCCACAGAAATGTGGGGCCCGGGGTGTATACCACAGCAGGTATAAAGCCAGAAAGCAATCCAGGAGTCCAGCAACATGGAAACTGTACTTCCTTACACTGTGCTCACGGGCTTGCTCCTTCATCTCGCCTTCTATGTCGTGCTTTCCCCCGCCGCTAGACGTCGCAACAGAGCCATCACCGACTCTACGGTCCAGCCAGAGTCTTCCCTCGAGAAGAGTATTAACAGACATAGCGCACCTACTAGAGTCTTTCTTCCGAATGTACTTGCCAGATGGCCATGGCCCCGGCAGGTCAACCCGAATTACGCTGTGGTCAGAAAGGAGGCGGATGCTTGGATGATGAGCTTCCAAGCTTTCAGCCCCAAAGCCCAGGACGCCTTTAACCGCTGCAACTTCAGTGAGCTTTTTTTCTGTATAGCGTGCCCATGTACTCACCGGCACTCTGCTTGGTAGGTCTGCTTTCCTCTTTGGCTTACCCGAGAGCAAGCATAGGTAAAGTTACCGCGAACACTTTGATCGGACTGTATATTGAATAGTATTTCCAGAGCATGTTAGAGCAGGCTGCGATCTCATGAACTTTGTCTTCATGTTCGACGAACATTCCGACAGGTCCACTCCCTCCGAAGTCCGTAATCAAAAGGATGTGGTAATGGACGCCTTCCGGAACCCTCATCTTCCGCGTCCCAAAGGAGAGTGGGTTGGCGGGGAAATAGCTCGTCAGTAAGTACAATATGTCCCCCTGGTATTCTCGACAGCGTCCTCACCTGCCAATAATAGGTTCTGGGAATTGACGATACAGAATGCTACGAAAGTCTCGCAAAAGAGATTCATCGAGAGCATGGATGAATACCTCGAGGGAGTCGTGCAAGAGTCCATCGATAAGAAAAATCGCCGTATCCTTGATATCAAGAGCTATATCGACGCGCGACGTCGTACGAGCGGTGTCAAACCTTCATTCTCTATATACGAACTAGGACTCGACATTCCTGACGAAGTAATGTCGCACCCGACGATTCAGGAGATGATCTTAGCAGCCGTTGACCTCGTCGCTTTCGGCAACGTCAGTCATAGTATCTGGGATGATACACAGTTTACTGACATGATTGCTTTAAAGGACATATTTTCATATAATCTTGAGCAACTGCGTGGTGACGACCTTCATAACATTATTACTTGTGTTATGCACGAACATAATACGGACGTGAACGGTGCTATGCTCTGGGTGGAAGACTACCTTCATGGAGTTGGAGAAAGGTTCCATGCTGCCATGGCGGCTCTTCCGCAGTGGGAAGAACCTCTGAATTCTCAGGTGAAAGAATATTGTGACGGCTTAGGTCAGTGGGTACGTGCTCTCGACGCTTGGAGCTTCGAGAGTGAGAGGTACTTTGGGAGCAAGGGCCTTGAAATCAAGGAGAGGAGATGGATGTCACTCCTTCCGAAGAAGGATGCAGTAGAAATTGGTCCTATCCACGTTGACACTTCCCTTTTGTGACTACGCGCCACTCGCCGTACGATAGATATTTGTTTCCACGATGTCAGCTAAGATACCCTCACTTCATTTAACAATCGATTCTTCTGAACATTGCATCCTTATATTTCGTGGTTAGTGATACATACGTTGCCAACCGCAAGGTCAAACATTGAAAACTACAATCGATGATAGCGAGACAAACGACTTGAATTTTCGAGAGGCATCCCGTCAACACGAGAAATAATCTTACAACAAACCACACAGATCAAGGCGCAAACTCTAATGGAGTTGTGAGGCCGCATCCGAAGGAACACGGAGAGATTCAACACACCCTCCTCATCAAGCAAAGTCTCCTCATCTAGAGATGCTTGTATATAGTCTGAAATAACGAGCCGACGCCGTTTAGGCCTGTGCTACTGTCAGCTTACACGATCCAGAGAAGGTATCAACTTACTTTGACGTGACTTGCATGAGAGTTATCCTGCGAGATACATCCCGTTTGTCAAGAATGACATGGGTAAGCTTGGAATCACTGATATCGACAATCTTTCCTCCGTTTTCTTCAATGCTCCGGGACACCTTAAGAAGACTTGCGATGGTATGAGTACTTTCTATGCAGTGAAGTATGATCAACACAGACTGATCGGAAATCTCTTTCTCGTATTTCGTGGTTACGGACATCCCGTTCTTCCGCGCATTCTCCGGGGAATCGATGTAGAAGCACCTGCGAAAGTCGGGCTAATGAGCCAGGAATGCGAGAATGGAAAACAAGACATCCATACAAGTGCTTAAATATCAAGTTTGTATCGTATTCTCGCTCTGATGGTTCGCCCATGAAAACATCATCCGGCTGCTCATGGTCAGCAGCAAAATAAGAGTCAATGAACAATCCTCACTTCTAATGCCTTCTCTTGAGATAAAGACTAAGATTCAAGACCCGTGAACCACCGTCTACGTGTGGGCAAGAAGGACATACCAAATCACGGAATGATTCCAGGGTCTCGCTGCCGCTCGGTTGCACTTCTACCCATTCGTCGATGTCTTTGCCAACGTCATCATTCTGAGAATCGACGTCGCTTTCTGGTTCTGTCTCGCTGTCATCGGCTACCGCCTGTCTGGCATCCACTTTCAGCCAGTCTGCAAGAGCGGGATCGATATCCTCTTGCTTCTCTTTAGCGCTCTCTGAGATAGTGGGCTCTTTGGAGGTAGGAGCTTGCTGAGTAGTCGGCTGCTGTGATCTATCCTCCATTTCTTCATCTTCTTCGCTATCAGGTTCGTTGTATTCGGTGGATGTCTGTCGATCGTCCGATGGATGGAAGAAGTATCTGTGAAATGTGTGGGACTTCAGAACCAGACTGAGTACTCCCCTCGATACTGTACCTCTTCTTGAGAGGAACCAATTCATCCCTTGCAACGCAGTCCAGGATCCATCGAGGGTGAACAATATCGATTGTACCCTTATTGACCAACAGCTTGATGTCGTAGGCTGGTGCAACTCCCTCAGCATAACACGATCCCCGGAAAACGACGACTTACGCGTTGTATTTCCACCGTAAATAACCATGACAGGTTGTTGCGACGTCACAACTTGGACACAACTTCCCCCATTTGCGTAGATCCTGCTACAAATGAGCGATATATCAAAACAGGCCGAGGCAACTCATACATTTTCATCAACTCTTTTCGATCCTGTTCGCCAGTCTTGGACCTTGGGTCTGCGGATACCACTTTGGGCGACTCAGACCCGGATCGTCGATAGCACAGATATTATGGACTTACTGAACTTCATGCCTTCAAACAATTCTGACTCAACTTCGACCGAATCCGCGCTAGGACCTTGGAATTGCGGCAAGACCGTCGCCTACGAGAAGGGTTTATCAGTCCGTACAAAGAAGAACTCACATGGCAAACCTTTTTTGTTGCCTTTTTCTTTTTCTTCTTTCGATCGTCGAAACTGTGACCGACTGAGACAACCAAATGAAAAATGCAATAGATGTGCGTACCTTGCATCTTTCCCCATTTTCCTCTTGCGGTCTATACGCACAGACTCCAGAACAGCTGTCGTGATTTAGTGTAAGCCATTTTCATATAAACTGAAACGACACACCTGATGCAGTCATACAGTCCTCGATCGCGAGGTCGTCTCGTATAGATAGGGCTCGCGGGAAGCGCATAGTGAGACCAACGTGATACTGATCTATAGAAGGTCAGTTCCATAACCACAGATGCTGTCGAGATAGATTACCGGTGCTAGTTATCTCAGCCGCCTTTACCCTGAGTATGAATGAACTACCAGCATGTCAGACAGCGAACTGGGCCAAGTTGGAACCTTACTCTGCAGGTTCAATGTAAATATCACCCTTATCTTCACGTCCACGCTTTGCTGTTCGTAAGAACTGCGGAGGATTCTTTGCATCCCATTCTTTCCAAGGCTTTTGGCGTATCCACACGTAATCCGCGAAGCTCAGACCAGAACCTATGCGCACGAAGGTACCGTATCTGGAAGAGTCGTCAGCGTTAGGATAAATGGTGATCAATAATCGGGATCTCTGACTTTGGCTCGTCACCGTCTGCTGCGTGTCGATCGTCGAGCAAGGCACATATTAGAGTAGATACACCGCCCGATCGTTTTCTAGTTCCATAATTTCCAGCTACGCATTATTTAGCAAATGTCAATTACAGGGAATGCGCCAGACCCACCAACTACCAATACATCAACGGTTTCTCCCAAATCATCCTAAACAGAGGGTCAGAAATGTACAACGAGTACTGGAGTAGACATGCCATGTACTCAGGTTTCACTTTGATCCAATCCTTGTTCCGCCCATTCAGAGTATATTCAGAGTCCGGGTGTTTTAGAATTAAGCCTTCTCCCCTCTCGGCCATGACCTCGTCCATTCTCTGTCTCACTTCTTTGGCAGTCTTACCTTCAAACTCAACCACGAATTCTAT